>JACCGJ010004621.1:0-69377 GCA_013407085.1 Atriophallophorus winterbourni
CGAAGTGCTGGGTGCTCAACCGCATACCGTCGAAGGAAATCTGGGCGCGTGATTGGCTTTTATGTACCTTCAGCCCTGTGCAACTTGAACTTGAACTTAAACTTGATCTAACGCGCGCAATACAAAATATTTAGCATTTTCTGTCTTTCGAACTACTAGTGTGCAAATTTAAATTCGTCTCATATTTTTTCCAAAGTATCACCATTCTATACATGTTTTTCATGCTCCACGTTTAGATGGATTTTCCTACTTTTTTACACTTGTCGTGCGTAATTGGATATTTAGGACTAGTAGTTCAGAATGGTTCAATTAGCACCGAAGGGTTAGCGGCTGATAAGCTTATAGAACGATCAATTTTTTTTCAATCCAACGATACTGATAACTGTCGGTCACTAATGAATTTACATGTTTGTCCGTTGATATCTTAGGCTTATGCGTGGTTAGAATGATCTACCGTCTTTTGTCGTAACCTCCCCATCATTCTCCATTTTTTATAGAACGACTTGACGCTTTTCTCTAATTTTCTCAATAAATTTAATAAACGTATAATTTAATATATATATATATATATATATATATATATATATATATATATAGAGAGAGAGAGAGATTATATAGATTTTTGTACCATATTGACAGGCGACGATATGTCGTGTTTTAGGTTGCAATGCACTGAGATATCTAAAGGCGAATTTCACGCCCAGATTTTCTTCAACGTTATGCGGTTGAACACAACGCTGCAAAATTGTGATTATCTTGATTCACACACTTTTGCTTCTGTATAACCGGAATATAAGGTAATGTTTCTATTCGCAAACAGTGATACAATGAGAGTGAACTTCGTGATTTATCCGCTTCGTTTCTTGGTTACGCATCTAATAGTAAAATATTAGAAAAATAGTACGATGTTAGAAGCAAAAAGCTTTGCAAAAACAGGTTGACATGCAGAGTAGATAATAAAGGTAAAGTTAAGTAACTTCGTGTTTCATGGCCTTGTAGCGGGACACCCTAGCCTCCAGGCTACATCATCGTTAAATAATTGTGGCATTTGGACGGCTAGAACATCAACCTGGGAAACAGCTACCAACAACATCCTCCGGAGAAAGATGTTTACATATATGCAGAGCTGGGAAAGAAAAAAGTTTTCTCTTTATCAGGACGGAGAGAGTTAAAGTATAGAATAATCGTATATTAACTCAAAGGATAAAAAGATTAAATAGGAATTTTTGAACTTTATTAATATTTTCATTTTTTGTTTTTTGTTTAGATATTTCATATACATATTTTATACAAACCTTAGCTATAAATGTACTACCTCTTTAGAGATAGTAGTAATAGAACATCTAAGGTCTCCAGGCATTCCGACTTATTTTAAACGAGTGTATGCGAGTAAACCCACTAGCAGGTCTTTCAGAATTTCATTACCTTTAACTGAACCACTTTTGCCTGAGATTTTATCGCCTATATGGCTTGAACCAGGCAAAGTACCGCACAGTCAGAGACTTGGCTAAGATACTGTCAGGTTGCCCAGGCTTAGGCAAACCTGAGAAAGTTAATAGAATTTCGCCTATAACTTTTTAATATATCCCTCCTGGTTAAAGGGTTTATCCCTCGAGAGAATAGATTTCGGTAGACAAGAGTATCTAAACCCTTCAAGATTTTGATTGTTTGGTCAGACCGACTCTTAGTCGCTTAAATGAAAACAAACATACTGTGGTTAGACGTTCATTGTGATGACCTTTTAGCTAGATTCTCCACCATTCTGGATGTAATATGTTTGACGCCCTTTAGTACTATTTGTACAGCGTTAATCGAACGAGTCGGAACAAGTATTTAAAATTTTACAACGGTTTACGCACATTACAACATGCTTTTGAATTGCTTACTGGGTATCACGATATCGTCAACTTGGAAGAATGTAGATATAAAGGGGTCTCATACCGGGCAACATCTGGGAATAGAAAGTTATATGTTGAAACATTAAAATGTATTTTTATGTGGAACTCAGAGAATGTCTTTGTTTTTTCTATTTTAGACAGTCTCAAAAGGTTCAGCGTGTGAAATTTCTCTGGTGGGTTGGTAAATTGCAAGTGTCAGGTTAGTCACAAGCACGAAGCAGGAAATAATGTAATATCGTGAGTGCTATGTGTAGTGCTCTGACAAAGCGCTTGTGATCTTTATTTCAGCTCGTTTAAACTAACTCGACTGAGTGACCGTGGCTAGTTCTTTTCGAAGTTTATTTTCTGTATGCTTAAATGGCGTGCTGTTGGCTCTAATCTCGTGTTGCCTTTAGGACTGCGTTCTCTGGTGGGAATGACTTTCGCCTTTAACCAGTGAATACATTCACGTTTTTCGGTCATAATAACACGGATAACCTCTCGCTAGACGACGAGATTATAAGCAGCTTGACACAGCAACTGTCATCTTGTCCCATTTGAACTCCCGTTTCAATGTCAACTGCAAGCTAACGGTTAAAACAAAAATGATGGTATACAATTCATGTATAGTAAATGCTTCAATGTATTGTCTAGGCCTGGGCAACCTGACAGCATCTTGGCCCACGTGCAGTCTCTGACTGTGCGGCACTTTGCCTGGATCAGGCTTGTGCTTTCATATAATGTATTGTTACAAATTCTGAAGCTCCCGCGCAAAATGTAAACGAAAGCTGAATGTGGAACATGCGCTGCATTTTGAAACTTGTGAATGGACAGAGTAACAAATGCAAAATTGCTCTTTAAAGCTGGTCTACTGAGCACGTTCACTCTACTACAACGATGCTGCCTACGTTAACTGAGTTGTGTTTAGAATGTTAAACTGTCGTACTCCAAAAGATACTATATGGGGAGTTGAAATTAGGAAGTCGACTTTTAAGCACGCCACACTTGCTGCATAAACAGGTTTGCACGAAAGTTCTGAAAGCTGTTGCCATTGGCCCTACTAGTTGGAAGGAACTTACTCTGGTGTGACCTGGTACTTCTTGTCGCTGTGACCGATTTTTGAGTGGTTGTTAACCTCGAAATGAACTGTATGACTATGAAGCACAGGTCTAGATCCACGTAAAGTATCAAACAACATAATCAAGAATAACAGGTAAGAAACCGTGTTAAAAAATAGTGAACAGCCTTAATATAAAAGCGGGTGTAAAAAGCTCTTTTTTGTTTCACTACACGTGATTTTGTTTTTTTGTATTTTTTACAATGTGATACAATGATATTGGATAAAATATTTGATGCAAAATAAACTAAATTGTTGCCAATTACTTCGTTTCGTCATGTCTTCTTGGGTATCCAACCAACTATTAGGTAGATCATTCGGGCCCAGCGCTACGGTGATCTCCTTCATATCATCGTGCCTGTTCATTAATTGGTCACCTGGTTGTTTCTCCCAGCCTCTGCTATATTTGGCGAATAAGGCTGTGTGTTAAGCACTGATGGGACATTGTTAAAAACTGTTTAATCGTGTTAGATTTTGTTGAGTATGAAATAAACGTGCGCTTGTGATTTACATCCACGACTGAAACCGACAGACGGAAACCATCAACAACCGCTAATTTAAATCGTCGAAATTAAGTCTGTCTAATCACTTATTAACTTTGAAGTTTTTAATCCGATCACCGTTTTGCTGACACTTGGCATAATTCTAGAAAGCTACCCACAGTTAATGCTCAACAGCACCTTAGTCGTGCATCTAGTAACCCGCAAAATTTCAGGATATTTATCCAGTATTAAAACCTTCAAACTTGAACACAATCATCCAAATGCATTTTCAATATCAAATTTTAGAAGGATAGAAACAATTCAAACGTTTTTAGGAGACGGCAGACCACAGTCATTGATTTAAATTTCAAATAATAGCCGCATAATAACGTTTTTAGGAGGGGCTACCCCGTATGTACCACCTTTCAGTACTTTTTGCTTTTCTCGTGTTGCTCATGTTAGACTTGCTCAAGGTTGTTAGGTTTTACCTAATGTGCGCTGCGATATTTGTTTTGCATGTACAACCAGTGTTTTTCCCTGAATATCTTGTCAGTTTAGCGCGGTGTTACCAATTTGGAAAAAGGCCTATTCTTTCACCCATATTGACGTATCTGCGTTTCATTCATACGCGTTCTTTGATATTCTCATCATCATATCATCGTGTTTGACGCAGATCGAAAAGTGATCCTTTCGAGTGCAGCCGCAAATTTTCAAGGCGTAGTTTTGCCACGTATATTAAACCCATTCTATACTTTTTCAGCACTAGCTGATCAAGTTCATGTTCTGTATTTGCATTAAAATCAAGCAAGTTTATCATGAACTTTTCAGAACTTTAACACCACACGCTACACTGAATGTCAATATATTATATTTATTAGTCTATCCCAGCGGGTAATACACTTTATACAGATGGTCGATTTTCATTCTTTTGCGTTGCTATTTTTTCCGATATATCGCTAGCGAGTTATTCGAACGCCATTGCCAACATGCTCGAGTCCGGGATCCTGAGATCTCTTATGTTTATA
Organism: Atriophallophorus winterbourni; assembly: GCA_013407085.1. Taxonomy (NCBI): domain Eukaryota; kingdom Metazoa; phylum Platyhelminthes; class Trematoda; order Plagiorchiida; family Microphallidae; genus Atriophallophorus; species Atriophallophorus winterbourni. Next base: position 4,502 of record JACCGJ010004621.1, read on the forward strand.
ATTTGTGTTCTCTTTATTTGAACTTTATGTTTTCTGGTAATCGCATTTCCTGCGAGGAAGTAATTCGGATTTCTGTTTCGGCAAATCCTTAAATATTCTTAACTTATTCATTTCTACGTCAATGAAAGTAAGCTCGATTGGCCGTTATCTAATTTTCGGTTGATAAATAATCTTCATGTTACCAGTGAGCTTTTTTCAGTATGAAACTATATATAACTTGCCTTAACATGCACTCAACGTTGATAATGGATTGCAGCTGTAATTACCTAACCTGATGCTAGAAGTATGGTATGGTATGAAGGCACAAGCCTGATCCAGGCAAAATGCCGCACAGTCAAAGACTGCTCGTGGGCTGAGATACTGTCAGGTTGCCAAGGCCTATACAGAAGTAGTTGTCTATAGGTTTGTATGGTGTGTGGTCTTTCCCAAGTGTCCTGTAATATTTAAGTAAACCATTCAGTGTTGTATGGGATTGCGCGCGCACACTGTGGGATGATAAATTTAGGGTCCTTTCAGTTTACAACTATGTGTGGGAACTCCAATAGAACGTTAGAAAGTCTGATGTGTATGCAAGCCAAATGGTTGAACCTTTAGAGCTATCATTTTTAACACTTCTCAGTGGTATTTTACGTCCTAAATCCATCGAAATAATTGATATAGATTTTCATAGTTCTTTTAGTTGCTGCATTAATAATCACAATATCTTACCAGCACTGTGCGGCAGTTTGCCTGGATCAGGCTTGTGCTTTTATACCATACCATACCAGTCGCCTGAATGGGTTTGGCGATATTTTTGATCAATAAAAGAAATTTCAGGTGTCTATCTGCATAGAAGTGAGATAATTAATTTTCCCATGCTTCCCGTGCGCTGTATTTTGGATTTTTAGACATTCCGTTGAACCGTAAACCCGAGCAGCGCACTGATATGCAATTGTACATTACTTCTGTACACAGGTTTGCACATAAGAGATCTGAAAGCTGAAGTCTCACTGCCATTTGTTTTAATTTCATATCTGTTTAGGCCTTGGAAACCTAACACTATCTTAACCTACGTGCAGTCCGTTAATTTGCGGCATTTCGTCTGGATTTGGGCTTGTGAGAAGAGCAGTTTAATATGAAGAGCAAATCCGTTATGAACAGACCGGGTTTCGTGCCGGTTAATGGCATGTATATCAAATCTTCACACTTAGTCAGTTACTGGAGCAACTCTACGCGTTTCGTTGGCCAGCTATCGCGGTGTTTCTAGATATCCGCGTGGTATTCGATTTAATCGATCGCGAATCTCTGTGGAACTGTCTGCTAAGACATGGAGTGCCCGGGAAGTATGTTCGGAACTTGAAATCATTATATTGCCAAACATCTGGGCTTACAGACAGCTATCATCCTCGTTCAGTATCTCCAGTGAAGTGCGCATCGTTGCTATATCTCGCTGTTCCTTTTAAACTTAGCGATCGAAGATATCCTTTGGAAAGCTTTAGCTGCTTCTATAAGTGCAGAAGTTGAAATTCTGTCGGGTGAGAGGGCTACCGATATAGAGTGTGCAGATGACATTGCACTTCTAGGAAATGACCTTCGTAAAATGCCTGACGCTTTAAGATTCAAGGTATGACACCTGCACCTACCAATTGTATAACGTACCAAGGACTGTAGCGACTTTCTTCCCAATCTAACTGTCTTATGCCAATTTAAAACTGATCGATAGCTTCGTTTACCTCGGCAATTGTATCTCTGTCGGTGATTGTGTCGAAAACGAGATCTTACATGTGTACGCAAGACGAGTGTGTCATTTGCTGCTAACCTTTGCTATTTATGGCGTCGACGCGATGTTTCATAATAACGACCGGGTTTACAACACAGTCATACGTTCTACTGGTTTATGGTTGCGAAACCTGGTCTATCCGAGCAGATGTCCGTCGGTTTTCTGTTTTGGGCACTCGTTGTCTGCGGTTTTATACATACATACATACTTTTGTGAAGCTATAATCACATTACGTTGCGCTGAAGTGTGATCAAACACTACTTCTGTACTGTGCAGGCAACATCTTGCTAAATTGTTTTTGCCACCTATAATGGCTGCATTGTAAAAATACACTACAGTCTCACGGCATTTGTCCTTTTCTTATATCTGCTTGGCACTGGGAAATTTGACAGTATCTCAGTCTACGTATAAGTTGTGAATCTGGGACACTTTGTTGCGATCCACGCTTGTGATTTCATATGCAGGATCTCATCATTCTCTGGTATCATGTAAGCATCGATGTACCCTAAGGATTTAATGTTGTCGCTGATGTTCATGATGACGCGCGTATATCACACGCAGTTACTCGTGATTTTATTAAATATTATTGTATTATGTTGCTAACATCTGCGGCATTTACACCCCTCGCCAATTTTTGTGCCCTTGTTGACGGTTCTATTCAACAATGTGCTGCTATATTACGCTTGCCCTACATTTTTTCAGCACATTTGAGTACGATCTCATCTATTCATATGGAATGGGGAATATTCATACAGTTGGACCAAGCGAGGCTTTGGTAATTTCAGGTAAGGTGTTTTTGATTTAATTGATATAAATGGCCTTCACTAACATTTTTGCCATGGTGCATTAGTAATCAAAGCTTCTATGCACTTATTAGAGAATAATTGTTGATAGTTGCAATTGCCTCAGCTGTTCGCGAGATGTTGTAATCAACATTTCGTGACACGTTGCGAGAAACCGTGTAAACACCCAAGAACGCCTGATTTTTAAACAAAGGTTGGTCTAGGAAGCTGAATAGTTCAATTCGAGCTCATCTGATTGACACGGGCCTCCGATTAAAGCATGAAGAGGCGTTCTCGGTTGTTTATGCGGTTCCTCACCACTTGTCACGATGTGATGTGATGTGAAAGCACAGGCCTGATCCCGGCAAAGTGCCGCACAGTCGGAGACTGCACGTGGGCTGAGATACTGTCAGGTTGCCCAGGCCTAGATAGATATGAGGAAGAAAAAAGAACAGAAAATGGTAGTGAGACTCCAGTATGTTTCAGCATGCAGCTCGCTACCGGTGGCCAATCAATTTAGCACCATGTTAGCCGCGCAGCACAGAAATACTGCACGATTGCACATATGAGGTGCACGAAGAGTTGGTTGGAACATTTTGTAAACAGCTGAGGCGATTGCAATCAAAATCTTTAGATTAAATTATTCGTAATACTTTATTAGATGTATATCTTTGGCCCTGATGTTTTGCATGATTGAAGGCCAGTTCGCGACCAGAATAATAGGTTTTATTGAATGTTTCTCGTAAAATGTCCGTGAGACGACATCGTGAATTTTATTGAGAATATGTTTCTATCGATGTATCCACTATAGTTCATCTGTGGCATTTGCACGCTCAGATGTAAACTAAAAGTCAGCAGAAAAGGCAACGAGAGCCATCTGTCCGCATGTGGATCTTCACTCTTCATTTGTTTCTAGTTTGCGACAAAAATCTTTCACTGAATTAAAACTATTCTGCATGACAGCATTTATTAACTTTACTTTTATGCGACTATCTCCTCCTGAAGAATGAGTCGGCTTCAATGAAGATTCTTGGAAATTTGGGTACAAAGCGGCGTCCCCAGCACCACTCGGCGTTTGTTCGAGTCAGCTTCTCTAGCCTTCGCACAACCAAGTGCGACCTGCAAGGCAGCAGGGAGTTTCCAGAAAAAGGTGGTGTGCACCAACCAACCGTCTGCCATACTGTTTCAGATTTTTCCTCAGGGTTTTCTCCCAAAGCCTTTCCCGCGATCGAGTATCCCGCAAGGCAGCGGAGGTTTAAAATCATGGTTTTCCTTCCCTTAGATGAAATGCCCTGCCAGACTAACGAGCTCCATCCGCCCGAAGCAAACTGGTTTTCAGGCGCCAGTCACTCGCCCTCGCTCCTTCTCATGTGAGTAGAAGCAGTTCCGCCGGGCTCGGGGAGCCACTCGTGCAGGCCAGAATCTGGACTTAGTTGTCAGAGGCTATTTGAGACGCGCGCCATATGGGAGCATTTTATAAACAGTGGAAGCTTATTCCCGCCGCCACCCCCGCCTATGAAAACCTTTTAACCCAACCGAGTCAGTCTGAACAGACGCATCGCAGTATGAAGTGTAATATTATCGAGTACTTGAGCTATACTCTCATTATCGTCACCGACTCAAAGAGGCCCTGGGATACACATGTTCATCACTTATAAACGAGAAGTGCGCATCTTAATGGTCGTTCGCATTTTCGTTCATGGTATCTTAACTGCTTGTATGTATGAAGTATAAAATCAAAAGTCGTTCACCCAGCAAAATTGTGATAACGCAGTTTTAAAATCATGCTATTACTAAAATTCGATGTTTGATTTAATTTTCACGCTGGCCATAAGAAGTTTGCTAAACGGATTTTCCGATATCAACCAGCATGTTTGAATCACTCATTTCATCATTCACCCTGTTTGCATCATGCGCTCATCCACTGAGTGTTTGTCGTGTAGTCAAATCTAACCACCGCGATTGACTCTGTAGCGTATCTAATTTTCACGCACACATCGATCGGCGCTTCGATATTATCAGATATACAAGTTGATCGATTTATCTGATTACAACTCATTCCGTTCGCGACTGATTTATCGCCATTCGCGAAGCTGATTCTTTCGACCGCTAGTGTAAAGTTTTAGCTTTGATTTTGTGGCAGCTTTTGATTGTGTAACGGTGGAATGTTCTTAAAGTTACTTCCGATCTGATGCCTTGTTGGACGATCGCATGAGATTTACGGATGCAAATGTCTGGTATCACAAGCCAGGCAAAGTGCCGCACAGCCAGAGATTGCACGTGGGCTAAGATACTGTCAGGTTGCCCAGGCCTAGACAGATATGAGGGGAAATAGAAATGATAGTGAGACTCCAGCCTGTTTCAGCATGCAGCTCACTACCTCTGGCCAATCAATTTAGCACGGGGTTAACCGCACAGCACAAAGTACTGCACGATTGCACATCCGTGCAAAGTACTGCAAAGTCATAAATTGTACGCGGACTGAGTGTCGGTTTAGTTATAACAAAAAACGAATAACGAAGGGAAAATGCCAGTGTAACTGTACCATGTGGTAGCATGCCCCTCATTGATGATAGCATTAATTTGCCCTCAATGTGCACATGTCCTACGCAATTTCTCACAAGTGCGTAATCGCACGACACGTCACTAGATTTTCGGCCTAAGCAATCTGGTCAAGCAAACTGCTCCTCATATTCTCTAATATGGTTTCGCCATATCTCACTAATGCATCACAGCAATTCCGCGATAAGTATAATCTGACTCGAAAATTAACATGCTGAAAAACGATTAATAAAATTGAATTGAACGTCGCCCGCTCTATCTAGCTCATCCATAGTTGCCTATCAACCCTTCAGCTATAGACGACACTGATAACACCACTGAATACGGCATATAGTTCAATTCATTTAATCTTTTGCCGTGTAGTAGCGCGGTTCGAATGCATCGCTTGAATCTGGCTGTGTGCGCCAGTTTCAACCGGTTTGCTCATGCCACGTTCATCATTCGTCCTCGTTTATCATTTTGCTTCAGCTGTGAATTCCTTCTTTTTTATCATCTCTCATTTTAGTTCTGGTAAGCATTTCCGATCCTTCTTTGTGTGACCTATACTAACCTCAACTGACCAACTAGGTGACTATATCCATGGGTCTTGGTGTCTTTCTTTTTGCGTTTTATTTTATGCTTTCCTATAACTTTGGTTGTCTCACCCCAGTTAAACGTGTGCTATACTTCATTCGTCTTTATTTCAATTTATTTCAGGTGGATGTTGTGGTCCCCGTCGTGTTCGGACCATAATCGGTGGCTGGGGTTGGGCATGGTGGGGTGTGACTGAAGTACAGAAGTAAGTCTTTCCCTCATTCTCTTTCGACGTGCAGAATCTCACTCGGTGTGATGACTTTGAATCCCACGTGCGAGAATGTTGAGACGTCAGAGGGAGTTCCGCTAACCGTCACCGGCGTCGCCCAAGTTAAGGTTATCCGTGAGGACAAACTGCTCCGATCGGCTTGTGAACAGTTCCTGGGGAAAACTAAGAAGGAGATCGAACAAACCATTTTGCAAACAATGGAAGGGCACCTGCGGGCCATTTTGGGGACATTGACTGTTGAGGCCATCTATCGTGTGAGTGTTTTTATTGTTTGCCCTTGCATGTTCAATCGTTTTCGCAATGCTGGTCAATGTGTGTAACTCGATCTCATCATCCATTGTTTTATTTCCCTATATTTTCTAATCTCACGGGTCGCTTGTTTCCTTATTAAAATGGAGTATTAACATCCTTCTTGCCGTAGAAATGATAAAGCTCCTTGTACTAATCAAGATAAACTGATGAACGTTTATCCCCAGGGTAGGTACTCGAACGGAACTCGATTAATCAGTTTATGTTTTGCGTTTACGTCCCCACCATTGGATTTCTCAGTTGTTTGATTTGGTTAGTACTCTTGTTGCTCACTAATGGAGACTACCTGAGTCCACGTAGCGCCCATAGCTGTGCGGACGTTTGCCTGATTCCGAGCTTCCGGTTATATACGCACATACGATGAGCCTGGAAAAGCAGTGGTGTAGTAATTAAGGTCTCTTTTAGTCACTCGCTGGATGTTGCGAAGCATGGATGGGCTGGTGTGAACAACCAACATATTGACCATCTCAGACTACGAAGGTTATGATTGTATACAAAATCATGTGTGCTGTTAGCACTTTTCCTATTTCGAATCGCTTAACATTTTGTTCGGCCACGGGTATGTTCTTCGCTTTTAGTTTTGGGTTTATTTTTTATCCACGGATGTGAAATCATGTAGCAGTTCTTTGCTACATCTATTTGCTACCGGTAGTGAGCTGCGTGTAGAGACACGCTGTAGTTTCACTGCCGCTTTCTGTTTCTTAGCTGTCAGCCTGGGCAACTGAACACTATCTCAGCCCATGTGGAGTATATAACTTTACATCATTTTGCCTTGACCCGGGTTCGTGATTTCATACATACACGTTGTCTTACGTATTGCCTTCGACCAATTGCTACACCGGGTAATTAGGGGTAAATGTTCATCTTTCCCTTATCCATCGTATATCTAGTCGACCCTGGCTCTCTTCATAGTTTTTGTACCGCGGTTTTATATCAAGCGGTGTTGCATCGTGCATCCTCCTATCTATCCACCGTGATGTTCACTTGTGGAAAGTGTGTGTATGCGGTTCCGTTTTTTTCACAATTTTTCAGGATCGGGATCAATTCGCAGCTCACGTTCGCGATGTGGCTGCTCCAGATGTCGGTCGCATGGGCATTGAAATCCTCAGTTTCACAATTAAAGATGTTTACGATCGAGTGCAATATTTGAATTCGTTGGGTCGAGCACAGACCGCCATCGTGAAGAGGGACGCAGATATTGGTGTGGCCGAAGCTGAACGTGATGCTGTTATCAAGGTTGGTGTGTGTGTGTGTTCGTGTATGGTGTCTATTCAAACTGGTCTGATGATTGTTTCCTCCATTTCGTTGCTTATCAAGATGCGCTACAGTCACGTTCGGTGATTTTTCAGTATCTTAGTTTTATCGATGTGGCCATACTGAACCCCATTCTCATTTTAAACTGAACCCTTATGGACTGATTTATAACCATTTTCACTTAGAATTAGGAAAATCTTATACATTTGCTTTCCTCTATAACTGGTTTCATCCAATAAATAATAGTACCGCTAATCTCAACCATGTTATAAAGGTTCGCTCGAAATCGAGGGATCCTGTTAGGAACGTGAGACCCAATCGAAGTATCTGTCTGCATGTCATTGTCTGTTTTGTTTAAGGTTCTTGTCTACATCCATCTGGCGTCCATTGTTTTATTTAGACCTGTGTGGAACCGCATGAGTACCAAGCCCAAATAAAGAAAACGTTCTCTTTACGGCTCCTCCATCGATACTTCTTATCCGTGTAGTAGTCAGTTTTGAGCTCCATCCAACTTTTTGATTCAGTCGTAAAGTAAATTAAAGAAAGAAAGAGTTGTTGCGTCGTGGTCTATGAATGTGCAACTACCGGGCTGCGTAGCCTTCGACAAAGTGCCTCGCAGACTACATGCTGTTTAGGCTATCGTTATGTTTCCCAGACTTGGATAATTTGTATGTATGCAAGTATGAAACCACAAGCCTGATCCAGACAAAGTGCCACGCAGTTGTAATCTGTACGTGGGCTACGATAATGTCAAATTTTCCAAGCCTAGACATATATAATGGGAAATGGCAGTGAGAATCCAGTGTGTTACCGCATGAAGCTCAGTACCAGTGGCAATTCAATTTAGAACGGTGTTAGCTGCGCAGTACAGAGGTATTGCACGATCGCGCATGTAGTAGATAGCATGCTCGTAAGATGTGGTGAGTTTTTCATCGGAGCTTACTACCGGGCGCGGCTAATATAGCGCTGTGGTAGTCGTAACGCATGCTGAAGTGCTTTCAAAAGCGGGTCTGCAGAGAATGTTCGCCCTACTACGACAGCGCCTCCTACGCTAGCTGGGTCATGTATACAGAATGGAAAATGGTCGTATTCCGAAAGATCTACTCTATGGTGAGTTGCAATTAGGAAGTCGACCATTGGCCACACAGCACTCGCGGTACAAAGACGCGTGCAAAAGAGATATAAAAGCTCATGTCATTGACTCCGCGATTTTGGAAGGATTTGATCTTGACCGCTCACGTTGGAGCACTGTTTAAAGCATCGTCTGCAAGCTAGGGATGAGCAGATACAGCTTCTGGCTGCTGAACGCAGATCACGCCGCCGGTGTGCAACTGACGCCGATCGACCGAGTACTGCCTATCACCGTTCGCGCTTCGGGTGTGATTTTCACTCCCGAATCGGACTTTGTAATCATTCTAAATTCTACTGACCATGAAACCATCATGCGCTTGTGATGCACATGCATGGTCGTTATCAACCGAATGAGGCCAACAACAACAAGTCGTAGAAAACACGATCGTTGGGTAAAATACCAAAACCAAACAGCTCAATCAAAACTTACTACGTCCGCATTTCTTTGACAATCGCCGTTTCCGCGAGTCGCTGGAGTTGGTTGGCAGTATCATATACGTTACACAACTATCTGTAATAAAATCTTTGGTGGAGACGTACATATCGAAAAACAATTTAAAATTCGGTCGTGTATTTCGAATGAAAAATAATCGTTTTTCTAAGGTGGTTTAGTTTGCCAATCCTAACTTTGAATGGCGTCGTTGTAAGGATAAGCAGACTGACTTGGTTCTGAACAGATGAAGTGCTTGACAGCTACACTAGTTGCTGTTGGGACCATCCGTCCCTCTGGTTGGGATCCGCACAATCAGACTTCCAGTCACCTCGCGCTCTTATTAGTTGTGTTAAGAATGGTGTGCAGTAGCGGTCTTGTTGTAAGTATCTTCTTGGAGTGTTTGATTAATCTTGTGTGTTGTCAAGCGGGGTGGCGGGGAGAGCCTGTTATACGGCATGACAGTGAAAGCCAAAAGACAGCTGTCGTACTGATGTCGCTCTACTCGTTCACGATGATTGGTTGAATCCGTGTTTGTTTCGAGGTGTACGTACCTCATCAAAGTGTGTCTGTGCTTAATCTATGACTGGTTTAGTATTTTTTGTTGGTCCCACCCTTCCCTGTCTACTTAAAATTTTACCGGCACTTTCTACCTGTGTATGCTGTCTATGATGATGATGTGAATGTTCCGTGCGGAGTTGTTTATCCATGATGCTTGTGCTGGACTAGCCGGTACCCCTTGCCAAAATTGATGGCATGCAACTGTGGTCTCGCTGCATTTTTATTGTTAAAATTACTTTTTAGTTTCCGCTTTAAGTAAAAGCAAATTAAGGCCAGCCTGCACGGAGCCTTTGAGATCAAGCTATTTTTTCTCCTGACTACATTATTATCGAAATTAAGTTCACGGGGTTATCATAAGTTAACTGTCAGTTGAAACGTTGATTGTTTGGCGTAAGTTTTTTCACTCCCTCCTGGATCGAATATCTCACTAGCCATTGTTGTTTACTATGTTTGTCCATGGCTTCCTTCCTCGTTTAATACAGTTGGCTTGAACTCAGTCTTTAAATCTCATCTCATCTCAGTCGCTAACGATAATTTTTCTCACCTCACGAAGATTTAATACTTTAAGAATAGACCACAGTGTATGCATCTTGTGTTACCGGGACCCTCTGTTTCTCAAGCTCACGAAACTACTCTGTCTCGCGCTCGCGCACTAGTCTCGACTTGGATTTTCATCTTTACCTCTGTGTTGACGCGTTTGTAATTTATTTTCGCGTCGTCTTCAATTTCCGTTCACAGGAGTCGGAATCCGATCGTGCCCGAAAAGACGTTCGTTATGAGGCCGATACCAAAATAGCCAACTCCAAGAGAGATTTGGAATTAAAGCGAGCCAGCTTTGCACAGGAAGTGAATACAGCTCGCGCGGAAGCTGAACTGGCATACAAACTTCAGGTTCGTTTGGCCACGTTTGTTGTGCTCTAGTCGTTTCGCTTGCACATTTAACCGCTGACTTCTCCGTCTCTGTTCACTTATTCCAGGCAGCGAAAGAACAGCAAAAAATTCGCACCGAAGAAGTCAATGTCAGCATTGTTGAGCGGCGGAAACAGATCGAAATAGAAGAGAAAGAAATTTTGTGCACTGAGAAGAAAATGGATGCTACGGTCAGACGTCCAGCCGAAGCTGAGGCCTTCCGGGTGGAACAGATTGCTGAAGGCGAACGGTGAGCATTGGCTTTTTTCTTTGGCGGAAAAGCTTTATTCGAAAATATTCGGCAGTTCGGCTCAAAACTAATGTTGAAAAGATAAATTTGATCGTAATTTTTCAATAGAGATTTCCTTTTAGCACAGATATCTTGACGCAAATGTAATCAAATACCTTCGATATAAATGCTTTATGGGAGGCAATATGATATGCTTCGATTGGGTTGATGAATCAGTCGTATGAAGATAAGTGCTGTTTCTAGGATCTCTTCATATGATAGGGAGCTTGCACGTGAGATGATTTTGATACAACGATTGATCAAAACTAAGTCTTTTAAAAGAAGAATAGCAGGTGAACACTACAAAATATCAGGTAAAATACAAGAGAAGGTAAAGTGAAAAATCAAATTAGGCTTAATACCAAGCGATTGCCGGTGAGAAGCGTAGTAAGAAAGCCCACCAACTTTGGTGAACACAGTATTATGACGATTAGTCCAAGTCCATATCGAAAGTGATGACCCCTGAATACTTAGCGTGTTTTTCTCTAGAAAAGTCTTTAGACTTAAGTCTACATAGAGTGAGACGACTGTAGGATACGTCGCGTTGTTCACCACACGGAATAGTGAACCATTTCGATGCATTTTTTGGGGTTTCAATGCTGGCATCCCCTTTCTAACCACTTCTCACTTTTATCTGAAGCGGATTCAAAGAGCCGTTCCTGGGTACGGCATATCCAATGACTAGGTCGTCAGCGTATTTCAGACTGAAAGTTGAGAGTGTCTATGATTGGGTGGTGTGTTGATAAGAAGAGGAGAGATAGAATCCATCCTTGAAGCACCTCTTCCTCAAATCGGGGTAGAGGAGAGCGTAACCTGTTGATTTCGACTTATCGAGACTCATTTGGAACATATTCAGATATCCAGTTTATCCGTGTGTTGGACACGATCGACAGAGTCAACCGCGTTCGTGTCATCAAATTTTAAAACTATTTGGTTGTAGTTCACCGATGTGTGTCATACTTTCCGCTTCTGTGGTTATTCTCGTTTGTTGCTCGCACTATTTGTCAATCGGGTCAAATCTGTTTTTCACACGATTGATTCGCATACTGGTTGTTGAAATATTTTGTTTTGACGTGTCCTCAACACCAACAAACTCGACCACGCCAGACGGACTCGCTATCGACCGAGTTGCATCTCGGCTGTAAAATGTTTCAATCAAATTGACTGTGTCAAATAATCGCGGTTGATTTTTGGTTGATTGTTTATTACACTTCGAGAACCCTTGGAGAATTCTTCCTCTGGGTCCGCTACAGAAAACTGATAAATCAACGAGAGTTTTGTGCTTTAGTTGAAACAAATATGTACAGCATTTACGAGATTTTTTGTCAGCCTTTCGCTTTATACGGAGACATTAAATTGCCGGGAAGTTTAAAACCGAACGCTGTTTTTCCACTCGCCATCCTGGACGTATTCTTCCTGGTTCACTTTCTTTTTTGACGTTTTAAACTTTTAAACCACTCATCTTTCAGCCATTCGCTCACGTGAAATCGAACGATATCGTATCTGATCTCTGATACCGCCATTCTATGTAATATCAGGTTCGCTCACTGAACCTTGTAATAAGCTTGTGGTATGTTGAATGAGATCCTATCTATGTATTCCTCACATCAAAGGTACGTAAATTGTATTCTGTTCAGCATTGAAGCTTCTGTACCGGCGAACCGAAATCGGTTCGTGAATCCCTGTCGGTACACCACGCCGGTTGTTATAATCTACATCACTCTGATGTTACCTTGTTACTGGTGGTTTACCGTTTCCAGTCTTAACTAGCGGCTCCGGAAGTCGCAGTCTACTGCGAGTCGTAGCGCCTGGTGAGCGTTACAAATCATTCAATTGGCATGCAACTGGGCGCAAATCATTTCTCTAAGCGCGCTGTTTGTTCAGAATCAAACGATGTTCTCTGTTGATGTCTATCGTTGCAACCCCAGTTGTTAATTGTGCTTTTCCAAACATTCAGCCGGCGGAAAATTCTGCTGGCGCAAGCAGAAGCCCACGCAATTCGTACTCGCGGTCAAGCGAATGCAGCCTCCATCGAAGCTAAGGGCAGAGCGGAAGCTGAGATGATGAAACTCCGAGCGGACGTGTATCAAAAGTACGGCGAAGCGGCTACTTTGAATCTGGTCATGGAATGTTTGCCACGCATCGCCGCCGAAATCTCTGCGCCCTTGGCCAAAACCAAGGAGATCGTTTTGATGAGTGGCGAAGGTCCTTCTGGTACATTCACCAATTTAGGCAAAGACGTTGCTACTATGTTGGGGACCGTTCCGCAAGTAGTTCGGGCAATGACCGATGTGGATTTGAGCCAGGTGAGAGCTAGTGCTTTTTCGGCCCGTTCGACTGTCAAAATCTTCGTTGTACTATTGCTCATTCGTGATACCCAACGTGTATCTGCTCATTCTGAAACCTCTGATTACTGTCATTGCAAGTACGCTTGAACATCGTTTTTTTGGCGTTTTGTCATCAGGCTAGAAGAAATCACTTCCGCAAATCTTCTTCCAAATGACTTGTGGTTGGGATTCTTATGTTTCGATGTGTCTTTTGCGGCTTCGTTTTGTGCATTGTGCAGTAATATTCTTTGCTGTTGGCATTCTAACACACGTGCTAAATTGTTTGCCACGGTAGTGAGCGTATGCGGTAACACGCGGAGCCCTCTGACAATGCCCTTATATCTGTTTAGGTCTGGGCAACCTTGCAGTTATCTTAAACCCACGTGCGGTCCAATGACTGTGCTATATCTTGGCTTAGATCCATGCTGTCATTTTATACATACCTACATACTGGGTCTTTTTATCGGTTCTGTCTTAGTTCTCAACTGATAGCAATATTAATTTGTTAAGACTTATATTTCAGTTCTTGTACATATCGCCTGTATTCCCCTTTTTTTTTAGTGCTTATCTCCGTGCTGTAACTGTTGATAACCAATGTTGAAATCAGTAGTATGTGCATCGTCTAATTCTCTGTTCTCAGTTTCTCTTCATGTAACCAATGTTTCTTCTAGTCTTGTGATCAACTTGCCACAATACTCGCATGGAATCTTCACCTTTGGTTGTTTGATCACAGTTTTAGTTCTCGTATTGTTTAGTGATGGTGCAATATGGACCTAGGTTTGCGTACAACTTAGTTTTCAAAAAGCCAAATGATTTGGAATGTAAATTCTTATGCTTTGAAAAACGTTTCGAATTAGCTAGGTTTTCCGATGGCAGGGTGTATGCTGATGAAGTTTAATGTGTGTGTGTCTGTTCCGCCTTTAGACACGTCTCCGATTTCCCAGAGTGTTAGTCCCACGTATACACCCACAATTGGTTCTAGCTATTCGTCCGCTTCAACATCTTTGCTGAATTGAATCCAACAGTTTGGTTAATGATGTGATACGTTCACTTTTCATAATCAATTGTGCTGGGTCGGATCCAGATATTCGGCCTTTATTAATTGTCTAATTGGCGACACCTATATTTTCTTGTTCAATCGGTTTTCATTGTGAGCAGTTCATTTTTGCATTTTGCAAAGAAATTACAGTCCGCTTCGCGTGTTTGCTCAACTGAGGTGAATAATACCGCGAAATCGTTGATCTTCATGCCCCTCTATTTCTAAAGAAATCGCTTAGTTGTGTTGACTGAATGTTCCAGGTTTTCCATCTGTGATAGTAATCTTCGTTGTTCTTTTGGCAACTTATAAGTCGATCCTCCCTTTTGAAAAACTATCGAGAGGCAATATGTTTATATATCGACGATGCCTTTGGTGATCCTGTGTATGTTACGCCCTGAAACTGTTCAAATTTTTCGACGCGTTTTGCTATCTTCGCGACCACTGTCGGTCGACGGGCAGAATAACGTTGTTCTGGGGTCATTTCGCAGTATGTTGAATGTTTTTATTCCTATTTACTTCTGTGAATGTTCCAATCTTGCAACGTTGATTTTCGTCTCGACCACCACCGTCACCCATTTCTGGCTTGGCGCAGACAATGATTTTGCAAAGGCCAACGTGATTTGACCTCTGTCTGGCATGCTTGGCTGCTCGTTTAAGGTCAATCGATTTTTACCACGTGTGCTTGATGCACACGAGTGGGAGCTATGGCTAAACCTTGATCACGCTACCACATTCGTTATTTGTAAATTTTGCTGGAGGAAGAAAACAAGCTTTGTTCCGTTGTTCGACAAATGAGCTTCATTTAACCGCGCACACATTTCTGAAGACACAAAATTCATGATTGTTGTGTGGAAAGTGTTGAACCACTAGTCTCCTCCCAAACAGTTGTTGGTTTTCTTTACCAGTGACATCGCAATATGTTGCACTTTGTGATGGGGATAGTTGAAAGTTTCACTGTTTGAACTGTTTCAGGCTGGCAAAACCTCCATTGTTCGAAACATAAATGCATAGGGGTATGCGATGGAAATGCATAGAAATACGTATAGCATTTGAACCGTGTAGGGCCTAGAAACGTTGACAAGACGGGTTTGTTTTCTGACCAAAAAGACAAATGCGTGTAAAAATTAATTAGAATTAAGGGATGGGGATGTGAGCAACACATTACTTTAATTAGAAGCACGTTCGGCTCAAGGGCAACACAAAATGTAGCTTAAACGTAAGCAAGGTATACTTGTATGCCACTGTTGGAAGGGGTTCTAACAAAGAACCACGATGTTCAAAATACAGAAACACCTGATAACGGAAAACAGCCAGAAACCGGTAGTGGTGTGTAATTGATTAGGATGTGAGCACCACAATATATTGGTAGTTTATAAGCGCCTTGTGTGCTTAACCAAGAATCACTTTGTGATTCTGTATTTGTGAACATCGTGGTTCTTTGTAAGAACCCCTTTCAATAGTGGCATACAACTATACCTTTTAATGAGCAACACAATACATTGGTCTTTTATATGCGCTTCTAGCGGTTGACCACAAATCAATTTGTGATTCTGTATTTGAACATCGTGGTTCTTTGATGACGGCAAACAGCCTGAAACCGGTAGTGGCGTGTATGGGATTGGGATATGAGCACCACAATACATTGGTCTTTTATATGCGCCTCGAGCGCTTGGCCAGGAATCACTTTATGTTTCTGTATTTGAACATCGTGCTTCTTTGTAAGAGCCCTATATAACCATGGCATACAAGTTTAACTTTGTTAACCGCATTTCCACTGTTTCAAAGCTCACTGAACCTGTTTTTACTGTCTCCATCTGATGATCGCAAACAGCCAGCAACAGGTATGTAATTGACGGGAATGTGAGCACCACAATATATTGTAGCTTAAACGTGTTTGAATCGTCTACAATTATAAGTGACGGTTAGTTTCGCTTGTCAAGTTCGCCAATCGCGATCGCTACATTACTCGTATCTACTTATCTCTTTTGTAAACCCAGTTTTCCGATTGATTTCCGGTCTTTCATTATCGAAATTCCATTGGTTACTTTTCAGTCCATCAGCAAGATTCCTGGTGCCACCGTGGTCAAATAACACAACTATGCGATTCCTTCCAGTCTTCGAAATTCCGTCGAGTTTTTTACCGTTTTTCGTCAAATTGATTTAATTTAAAAACGACTGTCATTTATTTATACTTGTTGTATGCGACAGTTCTTGCTTTATTTGTATCGCTTTTACTTTGTTGCTGTCACCAATTGTGATATTCACTATTCTATCCATAATCTTTGTTGCTCTTTCACTATGCACTTTCTACTATCGTATACTCAACACTTTTTATTTACTACTGGCTTGTGCATTTTTTATACGAAAAACACGAGTGTACAAACATTTATTTCTGGCGTCAGAGGATTTGCGTTTCTGATGTTTCGACTATCGCCGCCCGATGAATTGGCTTGCTGAAAGCGACTCGAAGCAAACTCTTAGGCGATGCGGAATTCGATGGTAGATCTGAATCAATGCCAATAATCAAATAACTACCGACAAAGCTAACTTTGTTGGTATGGCTGTTGGCATCGATGCTTCAAACAGCATCAATTAAAATACGATTGTTGTCCTAGGTATTCGGACCGACTGAGTGTTTCCCTTTGAAAGCATCGAAGTTTTAACGTGCTTTTTAAGCTACTAACATCAATGCGACATCTCACTACTGCTTATGATCAGCTCAATATTCTTGCTGTCGGCCACCTTCGGTCGCTGTGGACCACGGATGTACAACATAAGCGCATGATGGATTCATGATCCCCAACGTTTCAGATAATCTGACAGTCCGAATCGGTCGGAAAAATCTCTCCCGCACCGATAGGCAGTACTCGACCGAACAGCGTTAGTTGCGCGCTGTCGGCGGGATCACCTCTCAATAGGGCACTAGTGTTAACCCACTCATTTTGTACGAACGTGTGAAAATTGATAATATTTGTGCTATTCCTCATCATCATGTGGGATAGCTTTTCATCGGTCGTATGTACCGAATATAAACAGCGATGTTAAAATAAAATCCCAAAAGATGGGAAAGTGCAGTGCGTAATGAGCAAAAACAAATTTGGGTGAGCTACCTTCACTCCGATTGGATCAAGCTTTCAGTCAAATTTTGCGAATGCGATGAACCAAATCAACAGGACGGCTTCCTTACGGCGTTCACTACTTTTCATCGTATCGAGCTTTCCTGGTCACTCCACTTTACAGCATACAAATTAAGCAAAAATTCTACACGAAGATAGTTGAGGCGATGAGAATTTGTGAGCAAACAGTTATCCCCGTATCGCAGACGTGCGATTCGACAACTAGTTAGAGAATAGTGTATGGCTGGGAAATATTAAATTGGACTTAATATGTCGACCGAAACATGTTCTAATAAAATAAATGGCGTTCTAAACTGCAAGAGTGTATTAGAAAAAATAGTCGATCGACGTGTGTATTATTTACACCGCGAAATGAAGGTAGCATAAACATAACCGCTGGAGAAATCTAAGCAATAATGAGAATCATTTGTAACAATCGAGGCGGATTTCATTTTTGCATCGACGATACGTGAGCCGTATTTCCATTCCGTACAATTGTTGACAACGCGTCTGATTGTTTAGCGATGCCACTGGGCGGGGCTTGACTTCAAAGTTCTTACAGGTCCTAGCAACGGCATTGCATAGACGTTCGCAGTCGGTGAGTGTACTCATTGTTTATGAAAGCTGATACTAGAATATTATTATTGTTTTAGTCACGTGTATAAACTACTTATGAGTAGTTGTAAAAATTAACAAATTTACCGACCTACCCCATAGATACAATTTATAATAATTTACTGAGTATACCTAAAAATTAATCCTGTGAATGTAAAGTTCTCCCCAATAATGATTAAAAACATGTGTCTATGTATGCATACATCAGAGAGCGCATACTCCTTTGATTCTCATTTTAATAATATCGGTAAACAGTGTTTCTCGATTTGAAATCTTCAATCTCGTCTTAGAAGCGTTCTCTCAAAGAAAACAACTCTAAGTTTAGCGAATTTTCCCGATATTATATAGGCGGGAATGCGGTGTACTTAATATTCGTTTGACATTATGTGGTTGTACTTATATTTTGCGAAAGAACACTGAATTTCTAGTTAGATTAGATCGATTCACCTACGATATATTATCCTTCACTGGTCAAAGCTTGGTATGGTGAACCTTTTTAGATTTTTACTTGCATATACCATGTTTATAGACTGATTTGCTTTAGATTCAAGATTAATTATTAGTTCTTTGAAATTATATAATGTAATAAATACAAAAGTTACAGTAATCATATTCTAACTTACTTTCTTTGGCGTGATTTTCAAAACAAGCCCTTTGCTATGATGCATCTTGAAGGTAACAATTTTGGTTGAAGGCGATGCTAGTGTATCAATCAGTCAATGCTGTCAAATCATTGCTCAGCCTGTAAATGCACGTTTGTGTTCGCAAAATGACAAATTTTATTCAATTATAAGGGATGGGGATGTGAGCACCACAATACATTATTGGATTGCATTTAAAAAGAATTTTGTGTCGAAAATTGGTGCATTACTTCATGTATATAAACGAACAGTAATTGACATTAATCACACTAAATTGCAATTAATTTTCACTCAATTGAAACAAATCGTCTTGGCAGAATTTATGTGTGCTAGAGACAATTTTGCATCTAACTGTTGAGGTAGCTTTTTATATATTCATGCCATGGAATTTCAGTAGATTGAAAACTTGGAAACTCGTCGATTGAGTGACGTTCATTATTTCAGATGGCTGTTTCTATTGTGTGAAAGTATAGTTTTTTCATCAAAATGTTTCTTTACTCGTAAACAATCGCATAGGTGTGAAGTGATTTTCTATTTATGTTTATTGTTCCGGGCCTTGATCAGAATTCACAAGTCCAGAGAATTTATTGCTTACAAATTTTATATAATTTGTACGTTCGGAACTGCTGGCGCACGGGTAGATTATTAATTAATCAAAGTAACAGATTCAGTTGAAATTGTGAACTAAGAATAGCTGCTTCTGAAAAAATCGGCGCAATTTCTAAAACTATATTGTAACACAGATTCAAAATTTAACGACTGTGTATGGTTACTAAAAGCACATAGCTTCAAAATCGCCATAACATAGTAAATATTCGATCATGAAAAAGAAAAAAACACATAATCATATGATGCCCCGTATAGCCCAGTAGAATAATTACCATGAGTTCATACGCAGCTGTCATCAGATCGTTATGCCACAAATAAGTGTCCATATTTCGAATGTAATTTTGAGGATGGGAGCGGTAACAATAGTTTCAGGGAGAGCATTCCAAATGAGACAGACACTCACAGAATGAAAATGGCGACAGCTATGATAATGGAATTAGGAATTTTAATGCCACTGAGTGCCTGCGTTCCAGGTGAGGTTTTACTAATCTGACGCAGACCGCCCTTGCGGTACAAAAACGTTTGCAAAATAGATATGAAAGCTCTGGACATTGACCCAGCAATTTAGAAATAACTTGTTCTTGACCGCTCACATTGAAGGCATTATGTAAAGCGTCGTCTGCAAGCTGAGGAGGAGCAGATACAGCTCTTGGCTGCTGAACGCAGGTCACTTCGCCGGCGTGCAACTGATGCAATACAACCGAGTTCTGACTTTCGTTGGTAGCGCTGCAGGAGAGATTGATCCTCCCAAATCGGACAGTTTAGTCATTTAAAAAGCTATAGAACATGAACATTCATGCGATTGTGATGTGCATCCTTGGTCGACATCAACCAAAGTAGGCCAACAACAGCTCGGCATTGCCGACCTACTGAAGATTCGACTACGCCATGGCAGTGAGAATTCTGATGTGGCTGATGCTGATTACCTAATCCTTTTCCTCCATTATTACTCGAATGTTCAAGCTATTTGGGACGACTTCGTACTACTTCACAATGCTTGCAATGCGCCTTGCACCTATTGAATACAAGGCATTGGTCGCCTACGTACGCTTACTCGTATTCAGTGGCTGCAATGCGTTGCTAATGTTGTTGAAAGCCGGACAATATCGTCAATGTTGTTTATTATATGTATCATAATTTGTTTTATGTAGATTTATGCAGCCTCCTTTGGTCGATTTCTACCATAAATTTACATCGCAAACGTATGACGGTTCAATAATCTACATCGTTTTAAATGACTAAATGGTTCAAAATATGAGGTACTGTAAGTGTTCATGAGGTGTTGGATGTTACAGGTTTCGCTGCCCCAGAGTAAAGGATTTAGTAAACACGCGGTGTATACGATTTTTTTTCTTTGCAGTCAACTCACGGTTCTTCTAGAAACGGTAGTTTAAACGAGACAGAAGTTAGCTGCACTGCTATTCCGCTTGACATTATTGTTATTTGAAGAGGCGTTATGTCCACTGATTTAACTGAGATATTTGATTCGATATACAGTTGACAGTTTCCAACACTAGAAATGAGAGTCAATAATGGATTGTGACCACGCTCATCATGTTTGTCGGACCCAAGTATTCGAATGCCGATAAGAAGCGTTACCTAGGCTAATAATATACTCTTGGTAGTGCGCAATTTGATGTGCATCGTGGGAAACAAAAGATACGGGATTAGCCAAGCACCTATACGTAGTTTTGTGCTACTTAGTTGTTTTGAACTACTATAAGACTGTTCGATAATTTCGGCTATACCAACCTGTTCAAGCACAAATATAAATACACGTGTAGCAGAAGGAACCCCTTAGTTTCATACATTTCTTTCAGCAGCATTTTGAGATCTAGCACACGGACAGTAATCGATTGAGCAAACTGTGACAGCCAGGATTGTTCTGCCGACAGCGACATTAAACCAACTTGACATTTGTAACAAGGGTTTGGATCGGCCAAACGCAACAATGGTCACGACGCAACTCGACAAGCAGTATTCTCCCGAGGTCATGTACTAACGAGTGAACAACCGGTGAATCCCAAGGTGAGTAAAGTCATAACGTGTTTCCTGTATATGGGTAAGATCCATGAAAGATGTAACCGTACTTAACCCCCTGATTCAAAAGCATTGATAAATAAGGAAAAGGTTCTGAACGCCTGCTAAGTCTGCGTTCGTTGCAGAGCTAAATCCGTGCATAAAGTTGATGCTTTTGAAGCCCAAAAATCGTCAGCTTTGGGTTGACCTTCGACGGGTGGAGGAAATATTGGTAAATTATAGGAGTACGCAAGTGATCACTGATGTAAACCATCTTACCAATTCAACGATTTCAAAACTACTACTGAGGGAATCTGAAACTAAGGTTATTGGTGTGAAAAAACAGGGTTTATCCTGTTTTGGAATCATTTTAACAGCGAACACCGCCTTAGTAAATTCTCACAGATAAGGGCTGTTACGGTCGACCTCAGCTGTAAACTCAAATGCTGCTGTATACGACTCCCAAAGTCAAGCCAAAAATGAATGAAAGTTTAAAATTTCTGACTATTTAATACACAATAACTACTCTCCATACGCCCTGAGCGTGATATGCACGAACGTTATGGAGCCTCACGAAAGCTTGTTTGATAGCAAATGGAAACAACCCCAAAAAGGTTCACAACTTTGCCACTGAATGCAAATGTAATCTCACACAAAGTGACTCGTCTAACTCGCCAACCAACTTCAGCTCAACCTCACTTGCTAAAGGTCACACTAAAGTGCGAACTGATATCAGAAAAGTATTGCTGAATGCGTACCTACTCAAGACAGATCCCGACTAAAACTGCATGATGTACCATGGTGCAAAAGGATGGGTAAATTGAACGACAAAGAAAAACGGTAACACGAAGTATAGTTCTACTTTATGAACCCGGAAATACTCCTCGAGATTCGATTCAGGAAACCGTATAGCGATATGTCAAGCAGTGGCGCTACATTGCGTGTTCTCTCGATATTTTTAATATCGTTGTTTTGGACAATTTTCAAGTTCCTATTCTGTTAAAATATAAAAGACATTAACCGTAACCCATAAAAATACCGTTTTTGACCAGCGCTATTGCCGAAATATTTAGGTTGGGATGAGAAAATGAAAACGAACATTGCCCAAGGATTTTTGATTTAGCCCACCCAAACTCAATGACATAAGTTAAATACGTCCCCGTCTGGAGACAGCGGATAGCAGCGTTTCCATCTAAATGGAAGAAATCCATGCATCAAAAAACCTCCTAGGCCCGGATCAAATCAAGTCAAACCGAGCAATTCACACCGAAATCTAATTGTCGATTCAAGCGGTCTGCGACCAATTAAAAGTTCGAATGTTTTATCATCCCAGGCACTGACTACTAAGGGGGATCCAGTATCGCACTGTTTAACGCTCTATCACATACCACATGATTCATCACAAGATAAAGCAAGATCGATCAAATGTTCCTATGCAAATGCACAATATTTAGTGAACCAGTTAGGGGAAATAATTAATATCTGTGTAGAATATTCCCCTGATCTTATTGCTGTGACTGAAACTTGGTATCAATCGAGTGTGACCGACAGTTAATTTTCTATTTCCCATATGACAATCCTTCACAGAGACTGTGGTGGCGTTGCATGTGTTGTTGCGCTGTATCGTCACAAGAGACTGAAGATAAACAACATCTCAGATATTGATCGTTAACTCACTGACACGCTTTGGTGCTCACTTGACCTGGAATCCGGTGACACCTGTACGATCGGAGTCGTTTACCGTTCACCAACATTGACCGCAAAACACGACGATATGCTAGTTGTGAGGCTTCAGTGCCTCAACGCTCGACAGCACGCTCAAATGCGAATAATCAATAACTTCAACTTACGCCAGGTATACTCAAGAGGCTAGCATCCAACGAACTCACTGGAGTACAAATTTCGCGAAGTATTATTCTTAGTACATTTGCGCAACCAAGTGTTCAACCACACACGAATGAAAGAAATAGATCAATCATCTATTCTGAAACTATTTGAATTCGAACGCATCGGCTATCGAATCAATCGCCTACGGAGCTTCATCGGGGCGGAGTGACCATGTCGTGCTTCTGTTCGATTATGTCTGTAGTGCTTCGAGACACCGCGACCGGACGAATGTCATCCGTATGGTCTACTTTCAGTGACTCTAAGAACCACCCTGTAAAATAAACTTGGTCCAACTTGATTTCAGTGAGTCAAAAACACATAATAACTCATTGTTTAACTACCTTCAGATGAAAATCCAATCAATCTCTTGATTTATTCCGAGCAAATATGTTCGCAGCTTCTGGTTCACTGTTCACAGTAGAACCAGAAAATGGATTTCACCGAAAACAGGAGACTGGACTATTCATTGTGATTTTGCTACTCCTTTACCTTCATTATCATTTTGCCGAATACGGAACAGAGTGACCACCATCGTTCGGCAGGACAAACAACAGTACCAGCAACGCATGTTGAAAAATGGAATATAATCAAAAAATACTGTACGAAAATGTGAATGAAAGAACAAAAGTGAAACCAGATGTTTTTACACTCATGACAGAACGAGGAATGATTATTAGGTTTCAACAGACTGCAGATAATTTTGCAAGATTTTAACACGTATGTATTCTGCCTGGAACAGCAAATGCTGCATCATGGTTTATCACACTCATCAGAACCTCTAACTGAACGAATAATCAACCAAGTCGTTGACCTACGGCGAATAAATTCGAGGAAATCCCCGAGTGAGGACAACATTACACCAGCTTTTCTCCTTGCATGCTATAGACAGCTTTCATACAATTTAGTGGAGGTTTTCATCAAGAGTCTTCGCAAGGGTTGCGTACCATCAGTTTGGAAAGCTAGTGTGATGACACCAATTTACATGAGGGGCTGTCGTTCCGACGTAGCAAATTACAGGCAAGTTACCCTTCTCCCATGCATTTCGAAAACGATGAATGCATCCGGATTTTACCATGGGTCACCTTGAAAATAAAAGTCTTTTATCAATGGCACAATATGTGTTTCGCCGAAACTGATGTTGTCTTTCAAATTTACCGATCTATCTGGATGATTTAACAACTTCTCTAGACCTAAGATACTTTGTTCATGCCTGCTATATTGATGTATCACAGGCATTCGATGAAGTTGATCACAGCCTTATTCTGCCAAAGCTTGTGCAATATGGGAAAACAGTAAACTTATTATCGTGGATAACGGATTATCTTACCGATCAGCATGTGTGAGTCCGCATTGACGGCGTTTTATCAGAAAACATCAATGTCGTCAGCGGCGTCGCTCAATGTTCAGTGTTCGGGCCAATCCAATTCTTGTTATACATTAATGATATTGCGCATGCACTACGATGCAAGAGCTCCTCAATTTGATGAAAGTTATTTCCCTCTAAAAATACACGAAGTCGCTCAAGTTATCTCTTTATACCACAATCAAGACCCGATTTTAGAGGTCATTTCTTCTCGGTGCGTATTTGTTTTCAGTGGAATTCACTATCACTGAATATTTTGAACGATCCTACAATCATTGATTTCAAATTGCACCTGGATGCTTATATCAAAGAGCACTACACTATTGACCCCATATGAACTTTCACAAACCAAACACCTCGAAAGTAATTTGTTTGCATCCTCTGTATTTTATAGTTGTTATCCAATGCTATACGCACCCCAAGGTTTGGTACTTGGTCCTCATTCTATTCCTGATTTTCATTGATGACTTGTCCTCTGCATTGAAGTGCCCATGCTTCATTTCCGCGGAAGATGTGGAATTCATCGGATCAACGGATGAAGATACCTTGATGCACGACCTTGAACGGGTCATAAACTGGTCATACCAGTGGGACCTCCCACTGAACCTTAATAAGAGCCAACTCTTGTCAGCACTGGTTGATAAGATTTTTCATTTCAGGTGTCGGGTAATTCTCTTACTGTTAGCGCCACACAGCGTGTTAAGGATTTAGGAGTACTAGTTAGGACTGACTTCAAATGGGAGGACCAATGCGCCGCTGCAGCTCAACGTGCTCGCGAAATTCTCTTTCGGCTGAGATCCGTGTTATCCAGTAGAAAATCCGAAGTATTCCTGCCCCATTACAAGGCTTTTGTTCATTCGCGTTTAGAATATTGTGTCTAGGCGTGATGCCCTTATTACAAGAAGGATATCGTTCAACTCGATAGCGTAAAGCGTCTCGCAACTCGCATGATTGGGGGTCAGCGAGGGAAACCTTACGCTGCATGCCTGAAGTCCCTAGATCTTTTCTCACTTACGCGCCGTCGTTCGAGAGGTGACCTAATTAAAACCTTCAAGATCTTGAAGGGGTTGAGTGGCGTTATCATGACCGACTTCTTTGCCTTAAGTCCCGAGCTGGGCACCCGGTGCCTTTCACTCAAACTTGCTAAGGAGCGATGTAGACTAGACTCCAGGAAAAACTTTTTCAGCCTCAGGGTGGTAAATTTCTGGAACCGGCTTCTAGAAAACTGATATCCTGCAGTTCTGTCACAAGTTTCAAGCAGGGTTTTAACCGCATCTGGGGTAATCTTTTTCCTGAATTCTCCCCCTAATTTTTATGCAAGATTAGGTTGTTGACCATTTTTAGCGTTGTTTAGTAAGTTAGTAAATGCTAAAGTTCTGTTTGTTTAATACACAATTCTTCTTTAGCTGACCTCTCACCTTACTGGTGAAAAGAAATGTATTCCTATCTTTCGAGCATCATTAATAACGAGGTGCTTCCTAAATACAACCCGGATAATCCCTTGGCAACGCGATCGTCGAGGATATCCCAATCACAATAGGAATAAACGCTTTGGCACTGGTGGTTGCTTCTCTGCAGCTTTCCACCACAAGAAATTTTGGGAGCTCGATTGGCTCGTTCGTCACTTACTGTCCTGTGCAACTGCAACCGAACTGAACGTTAAACTATTGAGTTTTCACCATAAAATATTGATTCAATGATT
Source organism: Atriophallophorus winterbourni (assembly GCA_013407085.1). NCBI lineage: Eukaryota > Metazoa > Platyhelminthes > Trematoda > Plagiorchiida > Microphallidae > Atriophallophorus > Atriophallophorus winterbourni. Next base: position 30,608 of record JACCGJ010004621.1, read on the forward strand.
CTTCAAAAAAAAATAAATGACACCGCACATACCCTTTCAAGAAAATTAACACCATCGAGAATTCATTCGAGCGATAATGTTTTTTCGCGAAAAAATAACCTATCTTCTGAAATACGGAAAATTTAGTTTGTTTTATTTTACTAAACCTTCAAGTCACATGAACTCAAAATATTTGAAAACTTAAAATGAGGCTATTTTATCGTAAGATTTGAAATTGTTATGTTCAATAATTCAATAGTTTGTCACAGTATAAGAAGCTGAGAGCTTGTACAAACCACAAGTTATATTGAGCGGCGGGTAAAATTACTGCCAGTAATAATTTTTTTGAATATTTTGACAGTTCTGCAATTATTTGGATTGTATAAAAGCCTCCAAGTTATACAAATTTTGTTTTGTGTTTTTGATTTTATATTTAAATTCAATAAATCGAATTATAAAATCTTCAGATAGTATAATTAACTTCTCATCAGTAATTATGGGTTACACCTCTGCGAGGTAGTTCTGTGATGATAAACCTATGTCACAGTGTGATAATGACTTTGTTGTCTTATAATTAAAACTTCTTCAATGGCCTCATATGAATATCATGTTTGAGTTCACGTTGCACAGGGCTGAAATTGGCTTAAATGCATACGTAAATTTGTGCAAAATTTGAAGGGTGCGATAGGATTTGCTGGTCAGGCGGAGAATCCTGCTTGGATATTACGGAACGGAACTTCAACAATTCTTTTCGGTATCCTCGGACTCCAGAACTAGAAGTCATTCACTGGAGTTGCAGAGGCTCCGAACGGAACACCTGAAGCCATCGTTTACTCTGTCGACCAGAGTGGTCAATATTTGTAATGCACTCTCCGCTGATGCAATCGGGGCAGTCACCGATGAGCAGTTTAAACGCATATTGGACGGTGAACTTTCCGCTATCCTGCGCGATTTGCCTACTCTTTTAGCTCAGTAACTCTTCGTGAAAAATCTACGCTGAGATAGCAGAGACCCGGGAGGTGAAGCGGCTTTCACGGACTGTAGTCCTCCTGCCGTCTATTCGAAATAAGATGAAGAAGATTAAGAAGAATACATTATCCACGCCGCTCACGTGTTCGGTTTTGGGTCAAGTCTATCGTTGGTGATTTCTTTGGAACTGTATGCCGTGTTACGATGAGAACCGTAATCCTTTTGATTATTGTAGTCAATGAACCGGATCACATTTTATAATGTAACACGGCATAGAGATTTAAAGCAACCACAAATAATAGACTTGTTACAGGGTTAAATGAAAAACTGTCAACATCGAGGGTACCACTTCGTAAATAACCGTTCAAGGGTGGTATTTCGTCGCACACTAGTTCGATTAAAGCTGCCTTCGAGCGGTCTTTAGTAATCCTATCTCGAGCATCATTTCGCTTCTTGATGAATTATTTGGCACAGCGGGTAATTACTTTAAAGGGTCCAATATATGAGGCTTGCAGAGGTTTGCGCGTGTGATCAGCTTAAATAAAAACAAAAACAGATGAATGTAAATCACTTGGCAAATTAACGTTACGAGTGTATTTGCGAGTGTAGGTGGCACGTAATTGACGCATGAAGGATAATAAGTGATTGACATAGTTGGGAACAATAATGTTTGCTATCACGTCAATGAATGCGATAAATTCACTTGGGAGGTGGAGTGGAGCGCCGTTGACCAACTGCCGCTAACAACCAAGATCTTCTCTAAAAGTAGCAAGAAGGATCAATGGCAGGTTCTCTACCCAGTTTTCTGTATTACCGTGTAACATAAGTGCGGCTTTCAGCTGTCGATGGAACCATTCAACAAGTCCGTTAGCTCAAAGATGATAAGCTATTGTCTTTGTGTGATTAACACCTAGAAAAATAGTCAACTTACGGAAAATGGTGAAATGAAACTGGGATCTACGATCCACGCTGTTAACATAGGTGAATCTATTTTACGAACTTAGCATTAAAAGGCTAGAAGGCTTATATAATACCATGCTCATATTTCTTATCAAAAACTTTTGAGCAAGTGAACTTTGCTCTGCTTTCTTCCCTTTGTTTCTTAGAGCAAGGAAATGTAAGTATAATCTAGAACTCACGTGCCGGAACCTCATTGCTATACTGGATGTCTACCATGTTCGTCCGACTAATAATGTTTGCTATTTTTTGCTCACGAACTTCGACCAAACACCCTTTTTTGTAGTCGAAACTTAGGTTTTAACTAGTTGTATCCTAATGAACGAGGTAATAACTTCCATGACGTATTTAGTCGCTCATGCTGTTTTCAAGAATTAAGGGTATTATTATAGCTGTAAATATAAATGCTCAGTTGGTTTTCGAGCTATTTTCGTTGCCCAAATCAGTAGTGCTTTGGACATTGATCATTGGCGTATTTAGAATGACCGCCTACTGCACCTCCGCTAGCATGACAGCTCCTTTGTTAGCAGCACTTTTGATCATGAAAATAGGCAGAACACAGACCGATCATTTTGCTATAAGCAACAGATTGTGAAAATCCATTAAGATATGTAGCCTATTCTGAGATACTTGAATAGATTATGCTCAGGCGCTCATTCAGTTTTTATTTTCCTCAAAATTTGGTCATCTAAATTTCACAAACAATCGCGTTCAAAATGCTCTCAAACTTTGCTATTTACTAACCGCGGTATTTAACACTATCACGGAGAAAATAAAGCGTTAACTACTGAGATGCACAGTAACGCAGTTTGAAATTTTTATTGCCATCTCTAGCTGAAGGATCACCAGGATCTCAGTGTCTACACTTGTATTACTAGAATAAGAGCAGAGCGTTTCTTCCGCTTTAAAAATATAATGCGAACCGAAGACGCGTCCGGAATTATCGAAAGTTTATCATCTACTTAAACATGAAAACATGATGGCTATTTATCGTCGAGAAAATGGAGGTAGCCAGAAATGCATATGACGATCAAAAGTGGTTACAACATCCATAGAGTACGAAAGTACTTTTATCAGTATCAAATAATATCGCTCGTCTCGATGAATAGGAAATGTGTTTAGGACATGTAACGTGAAACAAATACCTTTTACTTTGTTCGGTAAATTTTGATAGGCTGATTTGAACCGCGAAGCGGAGCTAAGATCAGGCTCAGCTCTAACTCAATAAAGGGATTCAAGGCAGTTGATCATCGCAATGATATCGTTGAGAAACCTGCAACAATGATAATTCTTGATTACGAATAGGCTTCTACTCGGTCGATAGATAGATTAGTATCGTATTGCTTTAAGTTGAATCGCAACATACGTGAACATTTTCATGAACAGAATTTCCATAATTCTGTGTGCGTTTGGGTCTGCGATGGCCTGCTAACCGATCTTTATACGGGCTGCCATGTGCAAACTATAAATCAAATTTTACAGTTTTTATTCTTTTAATTGCCGCTATAATGAAAACAACCACAGTTGACACGTCGACAGATAGCATTTAGATAAGCTGTGATAAGAAGCGTATCAAGATGTACTATGCTTCAGCATTTCTGTGCTGTACGGCTCACATCGTGCTAAATTGATTGGCAAACGGTAGTGAGCTGCATGCTGAAACACGCTGGAGTCTCACTACCATTTCTATTACCCCTTCATATCTGTCTAGGCCTGGGCAACCTGACAGTATCTTAGCCTACGTGCAGTCTCTGACTGTGCGGCACTTTGCCTGGATCAGGCTTGTGATTTCATACCAGTTATCCTTTTCAATACTGACACGAATGCACAAGCTACCTTGGACTGAATTCTTAATATTGTAGTAGATTTTTAAAAGAGTTGTGTACCCTCAAAGCGCAAACTTCTGTTACAGGATCTGAATTTATTTAAAACGGTCCTAAGTCTTAACAATGAGGATCTTGTGGCTCTGGACTGCTCTATCAATTTGGCTAGTTGTGATAGTATTAGCGCAGTGTTCAGAATTGACAATTTTTTTTCCGGAATTCCAAACGATAATATCTGGTGTGTAGTAGAAATACATGCAAATGATGTTTATTGTGAAAGAATTTTGTCTAATTATGGGAAGAGAACCAATATCGCGTTGCATTGTATTGTTCAGACTTCATCGCGGAAGAAATATCCTGCCGTGATTCTTTACACCACTTGCATAGCTCAGTGAAAACTAAACGGTTCTTTTAGCATCTGTTAGCAGTCTCAAGCAAAAGTATGGTTTGTATGGTTTTTTATGTAAAATTGCGTATATTGCTGTTGCTATGACATCAAATCGCTCACTTGGTGTAATACTTAATGCCTTTAAACTCGAAAATTGTAAAATTGATTGTTTTGTCAGTTCACCTTTTCTGCTGCTGAATCATTATTGAGTTAAATCTACTAGCAAAACGTTGTGCATAATTCGATTGTATTAGAAAAGTATTGCATGCTTCAGCAATATATTCGTTTTTACGTTACTATCGGCACCTTTTATGCGCGCACGCATCAACTTATTTTGCAAACTCGAATAATCTTTGCTTAGCGTAAATTGCATAAATAAATTGCGAATTTAAGAAAATTCTGCCTAAATAAAATTCCCAATTGGCATTTATTATAAGTGATCCAATATTCAGTATAAAAGAGATTCAATAGAAACACCATACTTACAACTCTATTATTTATCCAAAGTTTTCAATTGATTAAGGTTCAAATATTTCTATCTCATTCCCCACACTGACACCGTGAATCGAACCTATGCCCTCGGACTCCCGAGCGAAGCGGATGAGAGCTTTACAACTGCACTGCACATCTTTGTAAATTTGACCTTTAAAATTATTTTGGTCAATAATGATGGTATTCATCGAGTTGACATTTTTCTTCGCACCTTATTGTGTGTTTAATTCTGAATACGAAATACAGATTATACTTTAATTTAAAACTGCTCTTATACTCACGTTCATACGGTAGATGCTATTGTCTTTGCAACTGAAGCTACAAACTGTGAATCTGATTACGCTGCTCTTTAGTGTATTGGTCAAATATAATTAAACATGTAACCGAAGATGCTGCTTATCAAGGTAATAGTAAATGTATTCTTGACGTACAAACAGATCATTTTAAATTAAATGGCACTTTACCTAATCAAAGTATATAGTGAATAAATTGTCGGTTCTATGCGATTATTCAGGTTGAATTGCGGTACATTTGCTGGAGAACTTTAAGTTTAGTGACCCATCAAGTTTTATCTGCAGCAAGGCGACAATAACGTTTGACTTCCACTCGAACGGTTCAGGTTCAACTCCCAACCGGTTACATATTTCGGTAAATGTGTTCAACACAGATTCACACTCTACCATTGCGTAAGATAGGTACCAGCATTGTCTACAATTATCGTGACAGCCTAGCACCTCGCCATTGGGTGAATTTAAATCACTTCTAGACTGGTGCTCATGAAACCATAGACAACGTCCATGTTTTGTTTTCAATCAGCCTCATAACAAATAAAAAATCAAGTGTCTTCTATTAGTTATTACTACACATTTTTTCTAACTATTTGAGATAGAGGTGAATTATTCCCATCGATTTATTTTGCAGATTTTTGATTATTTTATTTAAATTGGTAATTTATCCCCAGATGCAGTTAATGGATTATTCCATGTTGTCTACGCTACGTTTTATCGGTTATATTTTGCTAACCTATTGGTCCATTAGTAACATGATCATTGCACCATATAATTCCTGAATTCAGGAAAATATCGGTTACAGGATATGAGATGGAAAGTATATGATTAGGACATCCTCATTTTAAAAAAGTATATTTACATATAATTATAAAATTTGTAGTCATTTTTATATATTGCTATGCTTATGATGGAGTTCTCGTTTCAACGTCTTTTTATTTCCAGCTTTTTCAATCATGAATCTTTTCCTATTAAATCGATCTGATTAAGAACATCTATTTTTTGAACTTGAGAATTCGCTGCTGACCGACTGCATCTTGTGTAAATATTCCAATATAGCCCCAACATGGACCAGTATACAGGCAGATCGAGGCCGCTCAGTGAACTTGTGGTTGGCCCAATAAACAGTCATTTCCTTCCTCAAGGTATATCAAAATCGGACAATAATTTACGTAAGTTGTCTGTTGAAACAACCGTCAGAGCATCTTCCCTTCATTCAATTATATCCGTCAGCGAGAAGACGGGATCCGATGAGGGAAGCCAATCAAACGGAGCTCATTTTGATTCAGATGTTCAAAAAGAATTTCCGGAAAATCTCGATTTCTCTCTGCATAACGGACAACATTATGGCCTTAAAGAGACTGAAGGCGACGACCACAATCTCAGTTTTGATAAAGAATGCTCCGACAAATCAATGTTAGAAAGTCATGCAACGGCGTATGCTCTCAGTGTGGAAACAGAAACATTTGATACTTCTTCTTTTCGTCGTTTTCGAAAAAGACATTTTCACGGGAGAAAATGGGCTTTCGAAGAACTGATGAAATATATCGAAGAAATCGAGCATTTGAATGATCAATCAATGGTAAACAACAGAGCGACCAATAGCAATGATTTTCTGAACGATGGAGTTCAACCAATTTTGATAGTAGGTGGTCGTGGCTCGGGTAAAACAACACTCTGCCGTCAAGTGCTTCATCCCGATTTTCAATACCAAACGTTAACTCGACGTATTTTGTACTCTCACTTTACATGCAAACAAATAACAGACACTTGGAATCCCGCAAAGTTTGTTCTTCGATTGCACCGCTCACTCTTGAAGGCTAAAAATACTATCGGTCGACATTACAAGAAAGTCTTTCAGGAAAGCACGCGCCATATCTATCGGAGAAATGAATCAGCGGACATGTTATTCGAAGTTCTTATCGCTACGCTGAACAAATTGGAACATACAGCTCATGATATTGGTTATTGCTTAATAGTGCTTGATGGAATTGACCAAATTGACTCACTTGACATAATCAATAACTCGACCTACAAAAGTTCGTCAGAAGCTTCCAATCAAAAACACTCAAGTCTTTCTATTTTGGAATTGTTCATTAGGAACCTTGATCATTTTCCCCGGTGGATTATACCAATAATTACCTGTATTCGTCAAAATCGTGATCTTCTACAACATGTCTTTCCGAGTTGCAAGGTGGTGTGCTTGGATGATCTGCACAAAACCGCTGTCAGTCACGACATGCAACAATATGTCTTTCACCGGTTAGCGACTGAGAAACACTTGCATCATGCCTTCCAAGATTATATTCATTCGAATACATTGAGTGTATTGCGAATTAAATCTAGCGGATCAATTCTGTACCTAGAAATAATCCTGGATGCTATTAAGGAACATTGGATATCTCCCGAGCATTTGGATGATATTCCCGGAACGCTTAATGGATTATTTCTTTGGTTGTGCCAGTATCTATTCGTCTTCCGTAAACAAGAGTTTCACAAAAACGTCTTTTCGCTTGTTCAACCAATATTAGAGCTATTGCTTTCTCTCCCTTGTACATTCACCATTCCACAATTGTATCATATCGCGAAAAATTGTAAATTAGTCTCAGATCTGGGCACATTTTTAAACCACCTTAATTTGATAAAACCTTTGCTAATCACCTTGTCAGTCGAGGAAGAAGAACGGCTTTACAGCGTTTCGTACGATAAATTCACCCGCAAAGCCAATTCAAAGAAACTCCACATATTTCATCCCTCATTTGCTGATTGGTTGATGGACGTAAAACACTGCACTGCTGAATTTCTATGCTCGAAAGAACAGTTAAAGAGAAGCATAATCTCCTTTGATTTGTTGTTGAGTGACGTAATAGTCGGGTTTCACGAAACTGATACACCTTCCACATTCAACAATATGCCTCAAACTACGAATAGCATAGGCGAGGAAATCGATCATGTCGTTTACGATGAGCAAACCGAGGTCAAGCCTTGGAATCAATATGTTGCCACCGATTGCTCGACAATAGCTGAACAAGCACCTACCGCATGCTCACTTATTTTGGCCACACGCGAAGAGGATCTGTTTTCTGTACGTGAACTGCTTGCGTCTGGCGTGGATGTTAACCAACTGGATGAAGATGGGTGGTCTTCATTGCGAACTGCATCTTGGCATGGGAATTTGGGTGAGAATTTTGCACTTTATGTAATATAGTTAGGGTATGTGAAAAACCACTAGTGTTGCCCCTAGTTTTGGTGTATTAAAAGCCATTAAAATATTTACCAGTTGATTGATGAGTTAGATCGTAACTATTTTGTCTGGAACCAAATAAGGGGCACAGATCCAAAGTAATGTGTTGCTCACATCTCCCGAAATTACACTCCACTACCGGTTTCTGGCTGTTTGCCGTCATCAGGTGGAGAAAGTAAGATTAGGTTCAATGAGCCTTGAAACAGTGGATAAATGGTAAACAACTGCATACTTGAATGCCACTGTTGCATAGGGTTCGTTAAACGAACCGGGATGTTCAAACGCAGAATCACAAAGTGATTCTTGGTAACGTACACACCACTACGGGCTTCTGGTTGTTCGGGGGATGTGAGCAACACATTACTTTGGTCATCCATAAGCGCCTTGAGTGCTTGACCACGAATCACTATGTGATTCTATGTTTGAACATCGTGATTCGTTGCACGAACCCTATGCAACAGTGGCATTCAAGTATAACCTTGGGCACAGATTCAGTTGTAATGCATACAGTCGTTAACAGACCTGATACGTTTTCATATTTTAATATCATCGGCAAATAGTATCAAGTTACATCCAATATCCTCTACTATATCATTCATATACACCAATAATAGAAGAAGTCCAATCACCGAGCGTTGCATAACTCCACTTGCGACGGCTATTCTTCTAGAGAAGGTGCTACCAACACAAACTTGGACGTGTCTATAAGTAAGGTAGTCCTTTACCCAATTCAGCAGCATTCCCGTTATTCCATAAGCTTCGAGCTTTTTAATTAGAATGTCATGGTTGCCTCTATCTGAAGTTTTGGAAATATAGATGTAGCAAGCATTCACAGCCTCACCTTCGTCTAGTGTTTTGGTCCAATCTTCGAACGTTGTAAGAAGATAAACAGAAACGATTTCTTCGAAAACAGTTTTGTGCTGTAATAAAAATATTTTGGTTTTCAAAATGTTCTCTTACTATGTGTTCCGGATGTAGCGTTACTGGTCTATAGTTTGCTGTATCTGAACTGCTACCGCCTTTATAATTAGGAACTATCATCCCTGCTTTCAAATGTGGTGGTATTTTTCCTTCATGTAGGCTGAGATTGAATAAGCGCTTGAGTGGAGCAGTCAAAGCAATGCGACATCTGCGAAGTATGGCGGGGGTAATTTTGTCTGCGCCAAGGGACTTCTTTTCGTTTTGTTGACAAAGTTGCGAATTTGTATATAAACATTTTATATTTTATCTTTCTTTACCACTTTTCCATCGTTTACTGACCCACTAAACCTTATATATCTTCTTATCAACTGATGGCAGTCAACTGCTAGAAACCAATTGTCAAGTGTAAGTTTCAAGGCTGTGAACACTGAAACTCATTGTAGCAAACGATTTCGTTCTATCGGGTGTATCGAATCACGTTTATATTCAAATGTGTTCGAAGTTTGCCTAACCAACACCTTGTGTTCATTCTATATTTCAGAAATGTCTCAATGCGTCGTGTGATTGTTACAAACAGATCAATAATTTAACTTGTTCATTATGAAATGTCCTGCGTTATCAATCGATTGGAATATGTTTGGGACCGATCGTGTATTCATAATGCAAGGAAATTTGAGTGCAATCGGTTAGCGTAGTTTTTGGGTAACGTTTCACTTCTGACACAGAAGCTTCGTCAGACGAACGGTGATAGTCAGGACTGGGAACACGATTAAGTAGTAGTCAACCCACCACCACTTATTTTACCCTACCGCTAAACAGCCTATAGTACGCCTACAGTGTATCACGTCTCATGGGAATGACCAGGATCAGTGTTTCATTTTCCTCACAGTGAGTATCCTGCGTTATATTTCGAATCAAATTAGATAATGTATCATTTCGATGCTGCCTCACCATAATGGTTCGAATGACATGTTTTAAATTCCGAATCCCATAACTTTTGACAACACAATATAACTATTTCATTTTGAACCAGTTTGTTATGATATAATAAAGTACCATCGTTATTCTTGTACGAGTATTCCAAATTTGAGATCTGCTGATATCTTTCAAGTAATGCCAGGCCTGAATATGCAAAATGTGCTTGCGTTTTGTCTACGTACGGCGCTTGCTGATTTGAACCTGCAAAACTGCTTTTATGTAATATTATTATTACATTACACTTTAGATGAATACTGGAAATATCAATCATGCTTCAACTCAAGGTTCCTGTTGATAATTTTATTCGTACGGTATCTCACGCGTTTGCACGTAACTTTTTATTTGTTCCAAATTTCATGGAACTATGCATCGGGATTCAAATTGGGTTAAGGTTCTTCATACAACTGCATAGACTATTAACAGTTGACATGAATACAGGTAATATCTACCAATTCTCAATTTGAGGGTTCGGTTATTAATTTGAGTATGATATCTCATTATTTTAAACGCAAGATTCATATTTGTTCCAAATGTTCTAACATTCTACTTCTGGATTTACAGCCACAGTCAATCATTCTGACCCCTGATTTAGGTGCCTAACTGTTTCTCTGTATTTGTGGTGCTCGCATCCCCATTACTTACACAACACACCAACTGGCAGTGGTGTTTATGGGATGAGGATGTGAGCATCACAATACATTGGTATTTTATTAGAGCCTCGAGCGCTTGGCCAGGAATCACTTTGTGATTCTGTATTTGCACATCGTGGTTCTTTCTAAGAACCCTACATAACATTGGCGTACAAGTATAACTTTGTTCCTTTGTAACTTTATAACTGGATCTTCAACGAAATCAACGCATTTCATGTTCATAAACATCCCGTCCCAATCACACGGGATTCACAAAAAAACATTATTTGGTTGCATACAAACGGATAAATACGGCACTATGGATTGAGACGAGAAATCAGTTTCCATTAAGTGTCGTGTTTAATATGTCCGTTTTGACTCATCATCTTCTTGACTCTAATAACCAAAGCGTATTTTACCAAACGTGTATACGGAAGATGCTTATTCACATGCAACACGCAGGCTTACTTCAGAGATATGCGATTGGTAGCGAGTTTGCTGCTTTTTCATTCAGATAACTTCGCACTATTCGAGTAAATTCGAAAGCGGCAACAATTCATCTTTGAATTTTTTGTGCTCTAGCATTGAGTAAATGAGCCAATCTTATACAAATATGTACTGTGCTGTGATTACACTGTGATACCTGCTGCAATTGGTGTAGGGCATCGCCACCCTCAAATCCCCTGTGCTGAAAACAGCGTTTTTTGCAGTTCGACGGACAAAGTTTTTTTTCAAATAAGCACTTTTCCAGTGCCAACCAAGTCACAATTCGTTTCATCCATGAACATGTCTGTTTCTCAAATCCAAGTGATAAACCGTTCTCTAGTCATCTCCCTCGTCCGTATATCTTACCCCATCAATCGGAATCTGTTTCCCATTGCCCATTTTATCTGGAAAGTTTGTTCGTTGCTTGGTGCCATTCGACTTGGGCGAATCGATAGCAGTGTGCAAGACGTGGTCAGTCACGTGAGGTTTATTTAATGTAGCCCAGCAATTAAACCGTTTAAGACTGTCGTCCTTGCTAGCTGTTCGATTAAAGCATGGGATACAATGCGACCGAATAGGTAGAAAAGGAATTTGTTATTTAACGACGGTTGAAATGAATTACTAGCATATGGATGATAAAATGGATGATAAAATAACCTATGCCATGAGAAACCCGTTTCACTCAATTAATCCGTATAAACTTAGAGTAGGGGGATTTGTGTGGTTCAACGATTGATAAGACTGATTATGAATTTTCAAATTGATAATAGCAATGACGTTTTAAGGGAATAAACAAATCCTAGCTCGTACATTGTGCATAGAAATAGTACTGTTGATAAATTAAGTCGAGCGGAATACATACGCTAGTTTTGTGGCGAAAGTTGTACTCGTTCTTCTGTCTTCATATATCTGGCTAGGTAGCCTTTAATTGACGAATCTAAGCTTCAAATGGATTTAAGGCAATGAATGTGTGTCGCCCAGAATAAGATGTGATTGCTTGCGAGTTATTCAGTGAATTCTATACTAGAGTGTGAAGAAACTGATTGCATTCCAAATGGGATTGATTCGTGAGTGACTGGACGTGATGCAGCTGCTGAATAATTCTTATTGCAAATGAAGCCATTTCTTTTGCTCTTCAAGGGCATAATCTGTATCGTATTGAATGAAAATCTCTTTTTGGGAATATTAGAAATAAAGCAAGTGGAATCGTGATCCCCGGATTCATACAATAAGCTTGATGCAATTATTTCTTAAAAGTGGGAATTAATAAAAAAATTTACGCTTTTCCAATACTGAAGAATATCAACATGAAGAAATGACGGCGATAAAAGTTTGAAAATGAAATATTGGAAAACACAACCGCATGAATTATTATTTTGAAAACTAAATTACAAATAACATTGCAACAGTGCTTAATCACACTGTTATCAAAAATAGCATGCAGATTGTTCTTAAAAATCATCACATGTGCTATTTTATCATTTTGTTATTTTATCAGTGGCGTATAGATAGATAGATAGATAGATAGATAGATAGATAGATAGATAGATAGATAGATAGATAGATAGATAGATAGATAGATAGATTGATCGATTGATTGATTTATTGATAGATAAATAGTTAGATAGATAGATAGATAGATAGATAGATAGATAGATAGATAGATAGATAGATAGATAGATGATAGATAGTTTACAATTTGTATGTTTGCTCTAATCTTTTTTGAAAATATAATGTAAGCAAAAATTATGTATATGTTGCATATCTTCCGAACAGATTTGTTTCCATTTTCATTAAAATTGGGTTGCCACTTGCTGCTTGCAAGATTTTCTTACAGTTTGGATAATATATGTAAGTAATTATGTCATGTCAATCGATGTCAACTTGCCTTTTCGGTTCTAAAGATTATTAATTAGTGACCGATGCCTCGAGGGCGCTTGTCAAACCGTTATTAACGTCACACTCGGTTTTCTTCCAATCCGTCTGCTCTAAGTATCGCACCCTCAACGACAATGCTTCAGCCACTGACCAAGGCGAGAAAACGCTAAATGGGCGAGCGTTTCTTACGAAAGTGACAAAGAAACAGATTCCCACCTATCTTTCACATGCAATTGTAGTAATCACGTTGACGGTCCCGATTGTTACTCTGATCAGAATTGTCCCGAGATTTCGTGCCAACCAGTTCCCTTCGAACCGACACTACCTATTCTAGGTCCGTATTTGGCAATCTTAACGTACACATTTTCCAAATGATTATTCGCTGTTTGGGTTCTTGCTGTGGTTAAATGCTTTTGTAGATGAATGTAAATAGTTAATGAAAACATTTATGGTATATTAAAACTTCATGTTTTGTGTTTTGACGAATTCTTTCCACATTATGCGAACAGAAATCGTGGAATTACTTTTGAACCACGGCGCAGATGTACACTTGGCTGGGGCGGATGGCAGAACTGCTTTACGGGCTGCTGCTTGGGCAGGTCACGAGCAAATCGTCAGTCGTCTTCTTCAAGCAGGAGCCGAAGTAGATGTTCGGGATGCGGAAGGCCGCTCACCGCTGATTGCAGCGGCATACATGGGTCACGTTGCGATTGTGGAAATACTCGCTCGCGCAGGTAAAGATTAACAAATATGTGCAAGTGGAAATCGTCGGGGAAATTTAGAAGTTTAAATGCTGAAATCTTTAAATGGTGTTCACGATTTATACGTAATTCACTTTCAAAAATACACCGGTGATCTATCGGAGATGACGTCCGGCTGTTCACACATCCGCGCAACATAACAGCAAGATAGGAACCATGCAGTCAACACCAATCAACTAATAAAAGTGTGAGACTTGAATATAATTCAGAGGTCTCAATAAATGAATGCATGAATGACGTAAAAGACGTATTGATTTGATTTATTCAGTTTCATTCTACTCGTGATTGTTAATCTCAGCAAATATGAATGACTCCTTATATCATTCCTTTGTATTGACTGTCATTTTGAACAACCATGATTTGTCGTTATCTTGGAAACCTCGTTTTCCGGTTTTTCCTACTGGCGTAGCCGGTTTCGGTTTTAGTTGATATGGAATGTAATGATTCCGCAGAGCTTGAAAAGGTGTTGTTCTTCGAGCTTTGAATGCTGGCTCATTATGTCCAGTCACGTGATTTTTTGCATATCACGTGAGTATGTAGGACTGCATCCTGATGCAGCTTTCGGTTTTGGTAAAATACGCCCATCCGTCAAATTGCTGCTAGTTGATTGTGTTTCAATGAAAACGATCAAATAACCAGCGGTTCTAAGAATTAAAATGGCTAATAATTGTACTGGTTGCGCAACTTGTTCGTTTGGTTCAGTTTTCTTCCCGACGTTTGCTGATGCTATTCGAGTTTAGCTAGTTACCATTGAGTTTCCAAGCTCGACCTCATAATCATTGGTGTTCCTGTCAAAAAATCACAGGAATTTTCCAATTCATTGGGATCACGAGACACAATTTTTTGTATTCAGACTTCACTAAACAGTACTTTTACTTGTTATATGATGTTTGTTATATTTATTTAAACATTGCACATAGTGATTCGTGGTCACCGCTTATCACTTATGGATGACCAAAGTGATGTGTTGCTCACATCCCCCTAAATTACACTCCACTACCGGTTTCTCTCTGACTGTTTTCCGTCATCAGATGGAGACAGTAAGGCTATGTTCAGTGAGCCTTGAAACAATGCAGAAATGGTAAACAAGGCTCACTGAACCTAATCTTATTGTCTCCACCTGATGACGGCAAACAGCCAGAAACCGGTAGTGGAGTGTAATTTCTGGGGATGTGAGCAACACATCACTTTGCTCATCCATAAGCGCCTTTAGCGGTGACCACGAATCACTATGTGATTCTGTGTTTGAACATGGTGGTTCGTTGTACGAACCCTATGCAACAGTGGCAGTGTTCGGACATAGGCCTTACTGAACACTGAAACAACGTATAAAAGTTGTTCTCGTATTGAACCTTGGCAGAAAGTCTTTATGCCAGCGTGTCCAAGATCACTAACAGATTTAGACTCCCGGTCAAAAACTAGACGCGACAGTTCGTGTCTTTCGATATTTCAACGAACAAAAATTAATCATTACAAAATCAATGCATACTTTTCATCTTATTTAGTTTAACCTTAACAATCTGGGACGAATATTTGAATCATGATTTATCATCATCATCATCATCATTATCCGTGTCTCCTCTGGAAAACGTTACTACAAATGTCACAAATGACGGAAGGTTCGATTTTTCGTTTTCATTTCTGATCCCATTTAGCTGGGATCTTATCGATCGGTTGAGTGTCAAGCATTATTTTTAACTGGTTCAGCGATTCGCAATTTTCAAGAAACGATGAAAATATTATTGAAAGAATGTTGAGGGAAATGCTTCACGTAATTAATTTTCGCGTTTTTAAACAACAATGGGTAATGACCGAGTTCGAAGCATGCGTTTGATTCAGATATTATGAAGAAATGTGTCATTTTGAAGATTCTATGATGGAGATTATGGCCTGGTGGTTTCTAGCCATAACAACTAACGGTATTTACAAAATATCTTCAAGCGAATAATGAGCCGGGAATCAATCTTGTACAAGCAACATTTTTTCGAAAATGATACGTCGAAAAATTGGTGACGAAATTTATTAATCCTCCACGTGTGTAATTTTAGCGAGAAATTAATTGTAGACTAGCTAACTCAAGCAAATATCGATTGTAAACGAGGCCGACTCCTTTGAAACATGCTAAAGTTAAGCACATCTAACGCGTTTAAGTCATGAACTTGGACAACTCAACACAATATATGTCACTTTTAATGAAACGTTTGCAAAGCCTAAATTGTCAATCAACATCAACCTCATCTTGAAGTATGCTCGTCGAATTTACAGCAATATTGTTGACTTGGGTACGATGTTTGTACAAATCAAACTCTGAATTAAACACTGAATCATTTCGCTCATATTAAATAAATCATGCATTTATCGAAAAACGTGTCTTATACAACAGTGGCATACAAGCGCTCCTTGTTTATCATTCCTCCACTGTTTCAAGCGCATGCGGATCCTAGTCTTACTGTCCCCACCTGATGAGTGCAAACAGCACGAAACCGGTCGTGGGGTGTGAATGACGGAAAAGCATGCAAATCAATATTTTGTCTGCCAGCTATTTTCATAAATTCAATGTTTGTCTGGATTTCGGGCTAAGCATTTTTATGTGCGATAGCTGGACACGTCAAACATTCACCAGTTTAATAATAAAAATATCACAATCAACCTCAATGAATTATGCTGGTCCCACCCCCGTAAAAACGTAGAAAACCGCTTCCCGCTGTTCACCGACATTATTCGGAACCGTAAAATTAATCCCAGTAAGCACGGAAATATCGAAAAACTGGTGAATTTATAGTGTGTTGCTCATATCACCTTCACTAAGGTAAATGTAATTACGGGTATATGGTCACCACAAAACGTTGAACTTTAGATGCTTCTTGAGCGCTTGACCAGGAATCACGCTGTGATTCTGTATTTGAACACCGTGTTCCGTTGTATGAACCACATTTAATAGTGGCTTTCCAGTATAACGTTGTTTACTACTTCTCCAATTGCTCAATAAACCTAAGCCGCATTGACTCCAGCTAGTGACGACAAACGACCAGAAACCGGTTGTGGAGTGCGAGTGAGAGGGATGTGAGTACCACAATACATTGTTAAATAATGTTTTTAAATTGAGCCATGGTTAGCAAATATTAAAACTACAGAGTATTTCCCGTTCAACCTCCCAATGGGATTTCTTTTATCGCGTTTCGTCGTGTCCCGTTCAACCTAGTTACAATTTAAACCCATTTTCAATTAATACCAGCTAGGCCCACGCACACCTCACGTTCTCAAGCATACCTGATGCATTGGAACGAACTATCGCTCCACCGCACAATCGCATCAACGTTATTTTACCTTGACATTGTAGCCCGCTTGCATTTCTCTCTCTCGAAACTTGCACTTTTCCAGGTGCCAACTTGAATCACGCGGACGAGGATGGACGCACTGCACTCCACGTGGCCGCCTTCAGCGTTCGCCCCACAGCCAACCACAATGAGGTTGTTGCCACGTTGCTGGATTATGGAGCGAATCCAAACGTGCACGATAGCGAGGGAATCACGCCGCTCTTAGGGGCGGCCCGTGTTGGAAATTGTAAAATATGCGAACTGTGTTTGGAAATGGACACAGATGTCAACCAAATGGACAAGTATGTTTGTCCATCTGTTTCATCGGTTTCGCAGCTTCAGTGTTATAAAAAATTAAGTTTGAGATCAAATGGTTGTGTATATTTATTTACCTATGGCACACGTCCCTCGGAAACAAGTGTGCTGTTTGCACTCATTCTTTTGAATCGGCACATTCGGGCCATTTGGTGAATAAAAAGTTGAAGAGTTGTTAACTTCTATGAAGCATAAGGTCACTAGTATCACTGAGCTTCCGTAAAAAAGCATATTTTATATTCGAGACAGATAACTGATTGAAGTGTAATGTATTGTGGTGCTCACATCCCTATCCCTTACACACCACAAAAACCAGCAATATCAATCAAGCATCAACTCAAGGTTCGGGTTGATAATTTTATTAATGTGGTATCTCACGCGTTTGCACGTAACTTTTTATTTGTTCCAAATTTCATGGAACTATGCATCCGGATTCAAAATGGGTTAAGGTTCTACATAATACTGAATAGACTATTAACAGTTCACATGAATACAGGTAATATCTACCAATTCTCAATTTAAGGGTTCGGATGTTAATTTGACTATGATATCTCAATATTTTTAAACTTAAGATTCATATGTGTTCCAAATGTGCTAACATTCTACATCTGGATTTACAAACACAGTCAATAGGTGCATAACTGTTTCTCTGTAATTGTGGTGCTCACATCCCCATCCCTTACACACCACAAACCGGTAGTGGTGTTTAAACGATGGGGATGTGAGCACCACAATTCATTGGTCTTTTATATGCGCCTCGCGCGCTTGGCCATGAATCACTTTGTGATTCTGTATTTGAACATCGTGGTTCTTTGTAAGAACCCCATATAGCATTGGCTTACAAGTAATTAATAGCATGTAATACGCTAATCATTACACTTTCAAATTTAATGTGTACGTTTTCAGTTAATTTTAAACAATCCAATGCCATGGAAAGAATTGCATACAGATTGTTACAAATCATTCGGAATTTTGCGTTAGTAATGAACTGCATCGCAAAATAAGTTCGATTCATATAGGGCGATTTTCACGTAACAAAACTATTGTTTGAACAATTCATCCTTGTCTCGTGTTACTTCACCAACAGCGTGCTTTCGTGGTGATGTGATGTGATATTCCCTCTCATGTACAGATACGGGAACACCGCATTGTCGTTGGCTATCCTCGGGGGACACGCGGAGCTAGTTCGGCTGCTATTATTCTGGGGCTCTTCGGTTGACGCGATGGATGTTGGCGGACGTTCCCTCGTGAGTATCGCCGCTGCACTCGGCAACGCTTCAATTGTGAGTGAACTGCTCGCGCGAGGCTTGGATGAAGCACATCGTGACCACGGTGGGCGAACACCACTTCATCTGGCTGCGGCTGGTTCTTATTCAGCAGCCGCGCTGGATTGTGAACCTTCGGCAACGGTTGAACAATATTGTGAAGTCATCAGGTGCGAACCAATCGTTTTGATGGATAATTTTTGTTTAGTGGTTATACATAATGAAATTATAAATTCGAAGCTGGTTACATTAATTTTACAGTTCGAGGATATTGATTTTCTCAGTAAACATGGTCGGAATTTACATGCATACATCTTTCACGTAACGTTCGAATACTAATCCGTAGATGTGATATGGTATGTTCAAACTAAATGCATCGTTACGAGGTGGGAATGAGTGACAGATTCGTTTTGACAGCTCAGGAAATCCGAATTGGTTCCCTTTAGCTGTTACATTTAAATAAATTAGACTGGATTCAGCGATGCTAAGTTTTCTCGTTAAATGTGAATGAACAAAATGGAAATTTATTAGGTCCGCATTGCCAAATTGAAATAAATATACTCTAACAGTAAGTAGCTGTAATTCGTTAGTTTGAATTTGTTTCATGCCTTTAATGACTGGCTTCTCGAACTGATTGTACACATGATTGGTTTCCGTTTCAAAATTACACGTGGAAATGGGAGTCAATAAAATCGGTTAGGCATATGTACAGAATTCCACTACGAATGAAAAATACTCCGAATTAGTTCACTACCTATATCGTGTGACATTTGGGCATGGAATACCTAAAGTACCAATGCTGATTAAGCTTCACCAAAAACAACCTGTAACTGCGTGTCATATGTAGCATCAAATTCGAGTTGGCCTGGTCTATGGGATCAGTGGATATTGTTTAGTTATGTGAGTCAAATAGTAACAAACCAATCAACCGGTATCGTTCTGTAACGGAAGCCTATTCATTTCTTTAGTGGGCGGGCGTTTCTGAAAACCCACTCACTTGAATTGTCATACGAACCCTCAACTAATATCACGTCCTTCAAAACCACGTTAATCATATTTGAATTTAGCAGCTCTGGTGACCTTATCTACGCTGTAACGCATGTTTTTCCAATAGCGCCCGATAAAGCTTTAGCATCAAAGAAATAATGGCGGATTCCCTGAATCATGTGTAACAAAGGTTAATCAAAGATTTTTCAATCATTCCCAATTAACTGACCTCGATTGTCGATTGCAGAGCAAGATGGATTCGCACACTCGAATGATTCCGGTACTTGTGTTACCCTTCAGCATTACTAGATGATATCTAATCCGGGGCAGCTTCACGATGGCGAGTTGTTCCACGCGAACTGGTTCGATTCTGTGAATAATAATGCACTCATTGTTAAGTGTTTGAAGTTAAAAATGTCTTAAAACATTCTGTGACAGAATATCGATTTTTGTAAAATTTACAGAATTCTTTTGGAGAGTGGCGCCCGAGCTGATGAGGTGGACAACGCTGGAAAAACTGCAATTTTTGTTGCTTGTGAATACGAGCAAATCGAAATGGTCAAAGCCTTGGTTTCATTTGACTCGATTCCCTCGGAAGACGGTTTGGAAGCGAGTGATGTTTACAAACATGTGGCTGCCCCTGGCCAGCTCGGATTATCCAGTGGAATTAATATCGCCTCGTTGGATCACCAAACGCCACTTAAAATCGCCGCTTTGTTGAACAACGCGGAACTGGTGCGTGTTTTGCTGGCTGCCGGGGCAGATCCAGATCATCAAGTAAGATCAGATCGGGATCAAAATGTGTTTATTAATGTTTGTAATCCTGATTGTTAGCGTTTACCATCATCAATAAAACTTTGTCACTTACTATCTATATGATAGCACCACCAGCTTGTTTAACACGCTCTAATATTCGCATAGGGTTTCAAAATCGTTGTTGAGTTTTCGAAAGAGCGCTCCCCACAGAAAACCTGTTATAATTGATCATATAAAAAAGTAGTACAATCGCCAAACCATTATAAATACTCATGCGCTGCCAGTGAGCGAAGTTCTAGATTCATCACCGCCACGGCTGCTCAAATTGTTCCCACATTTAAATGATCTTTATACAAAGAACCACGGTGTTGAACTACGCTCAAAACGCTAAAGGATGACCAATTTAATGTGTCGCTCACATTCCTCACACTAAAACATTACAACCGGTTTCAGGCTGTTTGTCAGCATCCGGTAAAGACTGTAAGTTCTGGTTCAGCGAGCACTAAATCTTTTTGCCAAATCCTCATTCCTTCTTATACCCAGTTACAAAACTGACAACGGTGTTATGTTAGCAACCTCTTGGGTGTGCGGAATCATATTGTAAGAGCAACGAATGCCAACCAGATGCTCTGGTACGTTCCGTCGCATGTGATCCCAGATTTACAATTGGCAGTTTTAACATCACATTGGCTAAGCTGTTTCTCTTAGTCTGAATTATTGTTTGAATAGGTTCAATAACCGTATTATGATTAAACATCCAAAACCGTGTATTCTAATCACAGTCGCAAAACAGTAAATATATGAGCTTCAACGTTTTACTATTACGTATACGTACACCTCAACTCCATGATGAATGATGTTATGTTGACGCTTGATTTTCCGTTTCGAACTGCATACCAGAAGGAATAATAATAAACTAAATGTTACAACTCAAAGAAGCATGCATAGAGCACAGCATAAACATGTTTCAACTTTTGAGTAGCTACAAAATAACGCCTAGATTTTTTCGAAACAATGAGAATTTCGCCATCTTTAGATCGAGAAATGCTCCGATTTGATGTCTGCTAATCCATATATGAATCATTTATTTCGTAGAGCTATAGTGCTCACGAGAACGCGAAGCAAGTGTGACCTTTTTCAAAATAAAATCTCTGCTAGGAGTGCTCCTACTATCTCGCAAACGATCACGATAAAATTGACTCTCTTCTCCCGAGTATAAGCAAGGAGCCTGGCCAAATTCGTAAAGCACCAAATTTCGCCAAACCTGCTGACGCGTGGTAACCGGATAAAAGATACGACCAAGCAACATTCATTGGGCAGCATTCACTTGTGCTGCCTGGTTGTACGATAGACGAAAAGAAGTGGAATACCTGATATTATCCGACGTCTGGACTGGGGGCAAGTGCACCAGCTGGTTTGTTAATAAACAAATTGATCGGGCAATCTTGGCAATCCAAATAGCTGCATTGGTCCTGAAACGAGCAACATATTTTCATTGAACCGGATTTAATTATTCATTAATTGCATAAATTGGTATAGTGCAACTACAAGAACTCGCTTGGTTAAATATATAACCCGCCGTAGCAGATGAAAACCTGTTCTTGTTTATACTCCTTCACATTATTTTAGCATACTAAAAAAGCGAACGTGCGCTTCCGCTTTTTAGTTAATTCAATCGATTTTGAATAGTGTCTGATTGAGTTCAACGTATTCGACATTAATTTTACGTTCCAGGATTTAATCTCATTCAGAATCTTAGAAAGCCATCTACTCGATATTTAGAGCAGTGGCCAATTGATAGGTGCAAGTTTCTCGTTCGAGTCTTCCGAAATAAGACACCATTCAGGCTACCGAAAATGTTTGAAGTATACATTGAGAGAGTGCGACGGAAGTCCTAGTAACTATTCAAGTTTTGTCAATGAAAATATTCGTTATCATCTAAATAATAGCATCAGCGAAACTGTGAGAGATCTCCTGCAATGTTTACGAAACTGCGGGCGTTCTATCATCATACATTCACCAGATACGTAATTGGCGAATTGAGGGAATGTTGGATAACGTTGCACAGTGCTAATGATAAAATAATTATTCCGATCTCTTGTGGTCTTAAGTTTCTAATTGACAAACATTGTACAGTAAATCTAAATGACAAATTCAAACCGTAAACTTTCCATAAACGAGATTATCAACCAGTCATCAGTTTTCACAACATAATGCCAACCGATTCATTCCCAATTCAGATCGATCAATCATATGTTAGAATAACCATACCCACAACACAAGACATATTTCATTCTTTTGGTATAGGCACATATAGACCACACGATTAAAGCCAATACGCTTTGAAGCGCGTGAAAATATTGAGTGACTTTTTTCACTTCAATGATTTACTTCACTGACAAGATTATAGTTTTGTGGAAAAAAGTAATTAGCACAAAATAGCATAGTACTTACATACAAAATTTGAAAAATTGCACTTCCGAATTTATGTTTTTTGGTTTTTGAGGGAGGAGTGAAAATAATTCCACGCTTGAAATAGGGAAAGAAATTCTTCGGCACAAAATGCGTTTTAGTAAATGGTTTTGAAATGTTTCTCTATAACGCAATCAGTGATGGATTTCGTTAAACTGGTTCCAATGTAAGGTGATTGGACATAAGATCTCCTAATTGCTGTTTGAAAATCGTTTCACTCAGTTGCGTCAATTTCCGATGGTAGAACGTATACGAACCGACTGAAATTTCTATGAAAAATTTGCAAACGATGTGTTTTATAAACAAGGAGCGCTTGTATGCCACTGTTGGATAAGGCTGGTACGACCAACCCGTTCAATCACGTGTCCAAACACATGTTTAATGGGGTTAAACCCATAACCATGAAACAAAATATTCATTTGCATGCTTTTCCGCCACACACCACGACCGGTTTCGTGCAGTGGCATACAAGCGCTCCTTGGTTACCATTCCTCCACTGTTTCAAGCGCATGCGGATCCTGATCTTACTGTCCCTAGCTGATGAGTGCAAACAGCACGAAACCGGTCGTGAGGTGTATGTGACGGAAAACCATGCAAATGAATATTTTGTTTCATGGTGTGTTTTATATTCATCACACTTTGTGCTAATATTTTTCAATCGTTTTCAGGATGTCTACGGCCGTACGGCACTGTATTTGCTTGCTTTAGACGGGGGTTTGGAGATGGCGAAGCTGTTGTTGCACACACGTGCTCCAGGCGCCCACACTCATCACGGGGCACTTGGTGCGAATCCGGTGTTGGCGGATGACGAGGGACGATGTCCGTTACACGTTGCCACTTGGCAGGGACATGCGGCGATGGTTCGCTTACTTTTACAGGTTGGTGCGATTTTAATAACAGGTTTGAGTGGGATGGATAATCTTTTAGTTTCTGATCATTGGTAATGCGTCCGTTGTGAAGAAGAAGAAGAAAATATTTTTGCTGAAAATTCTTTTAAACGAATAAAGCTGTTTTCTTATTTTTCTCCTTCTTGTGATTTCTCTACTTTGTCAAAGCGTCAGTCATCTGGAAAGTATGTCTATTTCATCGTCCACATCACTTCCAATTTGATGAAAAACAGTTAACTAATCCTCCCGCAAAACGTCAACCAAAATGCATGGTACCCTTTTGATCATCATCGGTAGTTTGACGCGGTGCGCTTCCCGTTAAACCGTTAAAAGCATCACCCACGCTTGTTCAAATTTTTTCATCTTTTTGTCTAATAGTGTTTTGTTTCAATTATCCAACAGTTTGATGAAATTAATCTTAGATCGTAACCTCTACATTCTCATTAGTTCTCAAACACTTGGTACTATTAGGTGACCCTGAGTTGATGCTTGTTTAAAAGCCTCAGATGTTACATTTCATTGTGGTTTTTAACTGGTTTATGACACGACAGTCAGAATTTCTATATTTGAGGTCTGATGCAGTTGCAATGCATATTCCGTGCATGCTTAATTCCATCGAAAGCTGAAATTCTGAAGAAATGTTTTCCTTTTTCAGGCAGGAACACCAGTCGACATTCGGGATCGTGAAGGTAGGACCCCACTGCAATTGGCCGCTTGGCAAGGCCACGTCGAGGTGTGTCAGATTCTACTAACCGAAGGCAATGCCCGCGTAGATGCGGTGTGCAGTCAAGGGGCAACATCTTTATGCATTGCTGCTCAAGAAGGACACCTGGAACTGTGCGCCATGCTTCTCAAGGTAAATTTCAGGATAGAACTTACTCAGCTTATATCAAAAGTTCGTCGATATTTGGAACGTAAGTTTCACTTTGTTCTTCCTGGTTTTACATGCGGCATTCTGAACTGAGTAGCCCTAGTTACTCTATAAAAGCTGAGAGGTGGTCTATAATCATGTAGGGAGTTAATTACAGAATCGATGCTAAATGTATCTACCGGAATGCCTCTATTTGTATCAATCCTTAACTTGTTATTCACATTTTAACTAAAAATATTATAGCACCTAATTAATATAAAGGTGATGTTCCGATGCCCATAAAGCCATAGTGACATGTTTATCGATATTTTATTCACAGCACGGAGCGAACCCATTTCAGGCTGACGATCACGGAAGAACCCCGTATTTGGTAGCTTTAAAAGCGGGTCATCGAGAGATTTGCCGAATTCTTGGGACTAATTTTCCCTCAGACCCGAGTACGATTCATCATACGCAAAGGTCATGCCGCAGCCGTTCTGAAATACCGGATGAAGTGGCACTGCGTCAATACAACCACAAAATACCACGTGATACCCCTATGCACTACCACTTGTCCATTGGAACGGAAAGCCGACTGAATGAAATCGATAAACGGACCAACGGTTCAAACGTTTCGGGTTCTGCAAGGCCACTCTGCTTGGGACCGAATCCTGGTACGTAGTGACGAAATGTTTGTTCCTGGCATCTAGAAGTTTTATAAGGCTCACTATGGTTGGATTACTTCCAGAGAATCTCTTTGCAGAGAGTGCAATGTGAGGTTGTGACAAATACGAATTTTAACATTGTTAAATTAGCATTAAGCATATGTTTAATTTCGTGAATTTTAATTAAAATTTCGTTGGTATACATCACGTTTTGGTGGCATAATTGAAGGAAGACATGTTGTTGGTCTCCTTCGGTCGATGTCGACCATGGACGTTCATCACAATCGCATGATTTTTTCATGCTGCATAGCTTTTTGAATAACTAAACACTCCGATTCGGGAATAATAATCTCTCCCGAAGCGCTCCCAGCGATAGGAACTACTCGGTCAATCGGCGTCAGCAGCTTGATCTGCGTTCCCAGTTTGTAGACGACGCTTTACACTACCTCCAATGTTTGCGGTCAGGAGCAAGTTAGGATAGCTTATATTCATCATTTTGCATTCGGATGTACAAGTAACGGCGTATTTGCAGAGAGCAGAATCAGAGAGCCAGCCTTCGAATTATTAACCTTGGTCCCGTTTTTTGAATAAAGGAACAGTTTGGAAGCCATTTGCCATGTGTTTTGGAATCTTCAGACTGCAGTGGATGAAATCTTGATATCGGACACGAGCTCCGGGAATCAAGTTTGTGCTCATGGAAAATGACTGAACAGAATTGCGGATGTCAGAGTCACTAGATCACATGCAAATTCAGTGTAATTTGATAAATCAAAGTAAATTGGACCATGTCCGGCGCAAATCTTTACCAAATGCAATAGCAATCCAATGATGTGGTACTTGACACGGCAGTCTAGTCCTAACATAAGTAAACACCGCGTTCGACGGGCTGATTTGCTTGATTAGAACAAAACACCCACATATGGCACCAGTGATATCAAACATCACGTCTTTACTTTCTTATTTCGGGTGTGAAAAACATGACGGATGACTTGATGCACGCTGAGTAAAATACACGACGTATCTGAATGTGTGTCAGTGACAATGTTTCAGTTACGATCCAGTCATTTTCGGTAACAGAATTCAATTAACGGGGTTTCATGATTTATACGTTGTGGAGGTGCGAAGCGTAGTGTTGAAGAGTGCTAATCACAAACTTTGGAATGATATGAAGAACACCACCATCCGGTACAACATAGGAGCAAGCTTCGGAACATTTGCATTAGAACGGCTCAAGCGACAGCTTCGGAGTATAGAAGATGGACAACGTCAACCGCAATCGAACGATATGCAATTCGTCAATGCCGGTCAAATGAGCCCTGCGTGGCCAGAGTTTGAAATGTACCGGTTGACATGATATTGATTGACAAATCAGATCGAAGAGACAACCTGGGACGAACATGCTCGAATACCAGTATTGTGATTGTTTGTTTTTTCCTATATAAGATAGACGAGTGTTTTGTTATTTCTCATGTGCGTAATAGACGCCTTTGACCAATTAGCTTTCTAATATCATGTGGGATTCGCTAGTGAACGCGATTAGCGTTAGACAGGTTGACCTCATGGATGAATCGAAGCGCCATCGATGTGTATGTGTGCAACGTGGTTAATGTTGGACCGATGTCCAGAATGTTGCGATAAATGGTCAGATGTTCACCAGCTGTCATTTTCAGCCTCCCTACCCCAGCTACACTATGTTTTAATCTATTTCATCCTGATATTAAGCATAATCAATCCTTATTAGTTTGAACGGAACAACTAAATTTTATTTTTGATGAGTGCCCAGGATTGCATCAAAAATCAACATTATTATATTAATTTAAAAAGGAATTGTATCCTGGACAGCTGAGTAAATATCAGAGATACCTGATATCCGTAACCTGTCCTGAACTGCTTGCATTTACCAGGAGGCGAGTGAATGATTGTGATCCATTAACGCTGAAGAGAGGTGTGTTGTAACAATCATTAGGCAATTAGAAAACCTATTATTTCACTGGTAAATCCCGCCAATCCTTTGTGTGTAATAGAGCAGCATTTGACCGTTCATTAATTTTAATGCAATATAACTCCCTATAATTTTCCCAACTTTGAGGTAGTCAGCCGTCATCAGATTAACGTGACGTGCGGTTGAATTACTTTTGAACACCGATATTTTTAGATATAACTTTCATAGTTTTCATCCGATAGGTTTGATTTTTGAATATCTATCTGAAAGTTTGCTACGACGGAACTACTCATACAAGAATTATCCATCTACGACGTGTCGTTCTTCATGTGCGTCACCCGTGGATTTTCTGCATTTCGTTCGTTCATTTGAATCGTTTAGGTGGTTCGGTTGTTAGATCAACCCATCGGTTTTACCAATGTCGGGAACTACTCGGAAAAATATTCAACGCGAATTCAATTTCACGCCAATATTCTCAACGGGAGGCCGACAAATTCGCGGCTAAATCGGGTGACGAAATATTACTGCACTCATCACTTTCCGTCAACTGCACACAATACCACACAAGCCAACCCCAGCCATATCAAATTTTGTGCTCTGAATGGTACTTTTGATTGGCCCGTTTAGATGAAACGACCTGATTTTCGCGAAACATGCGTCGTCTGCAAGAAAGTCGTCAGTGGTAAGGTCAAATCTGTCACCTGTCGCAACTGTTCCTACACATGTCACGCAAAATGTGACCCCGGAGGCGATATCGATCCGGCATGACGACAACATGCCTGGTGTATGCTACGTGTGAAAAAATTGTTGAACTAAACCAAACGCAGATTTAGCTGTTCGAACAAGTGTCCAGCAAAGCAACCTGGATGATCGGATGTTGAGCTTTGAGCTCCTCATACAATCGCTGAATGCATCGGTAGAGACTCTGGTCATCGCTCAGAATTCTCAGTTTCGGTATATATGTTTGATAAATAAGAAACCACTGACGGTAATACCAGTCAGATAAAAACTGCATCTTAGCAGATCATTTAACACGAAGGTTTAGCTGTTGCAAATGTGCCGGAGAGTCTTGAAGAGCATTCTTTTCATCAAGACGCGACATTTATAAATTCGACTGTTAAAGGTCTGTCTGTCCAAAACTTCCCTGGTCGTCAAAAAGTTACGGAGCCAAAGCCACCTGCGCATCTGAAGGTTCAGCGAAAACCCTCAGGTTAAAAACCATAAGTCACGGTGCAAAATACTCCTAAAGCGGACACGATAGGTATTCGATCTAATGGAGTTGGAACGTTTCAAAACCAGTGAAAGAGACAGGCACGCTCCATGTACTAAGCGTGATTTGCACCAACGTAAAGGAAACGAGTGCCACCTTACTAGGGGACAGGCTAAAGCACGTAAAAGAAGAATGGAGAAGGTTATGCAGCAGCATGTACTTGGAGCCAGTTGAACCAATATCATTGATACGACTGAATCGTAAACCTATTTCATCAAATCTGGACCAGCCAAGACTGCTTAAAATCACTGTCAACTCTGAAAGGGATCTAGAAAACATCTTACTATCCGCTTTTCTCTTGCGTAGGGACTGTTCGGTGACCGCTGCAAGGATCTTCGCCGATGTATCATGGTGGGAAATGTCCCGGAACTCCCAGCAACGAGACCAAAGGAAGCAGATGTGTGATCGAAGTTCAATCTTTTTGGGAGTACCACAAGCTGATGAAACAACTGATAAAGCAGTGCATCAAAAACACGATCAGCTACAGTGGAGTTTCCTCAGTGATATATTTGGCCTGTGATTTCCGAATTATTTGACTGTCTCACTTTTGACGATCTAATACAACATTTGGAAAATAATCATTTGCTTTCGAGGAAACAGCGTGAATTTAGACGGAATTATTCCTTTTTATCTAATTTACTGATAACGCTGGATGATTGAATAAAATCGGCAGATAAATGGAGAGCAATACACACCTGCTACTTAGATATCTCAAAAGCATTTGATCGTGTTGACCATACCCTACTACTGCAGAAGCTTGGAAGGTTTGGTATCACCGGAAAGTTGTTGAATTGGCTAAATGACTACCTAACAAATCGCAGTAACCACGTACGTGTTGCCGGTGCATTACTAAAACAAATCGCAGCAACTAGCGGAGTTCCCAAAGGTTCGGTCATTGGTCCGATCCGCTTTCTGGTTTATGTCAATTAAGTAACGGAAATTGTTCGATGTAACATTTTTTTATTTGCGGACGACATGAAGATATGTTGTTGCATCCGTAGCCTAGAGGACTGTCTTCTATTACAAAAAGATCTTGATATGCTTCACAGCTGGTCGTTGAACAACAAACTGTCGTTTAAATCAACGAATGCGGGCTCGTGAATGTGAGGAATCGAGTACAGTTCACATACCACATAGGTTCACGTGTCCTTAAAAATTGCAGTGACGAAAACGATTTGGTTATCTGGATATGCTCCAGTTTAAAAATCTCACTTCAAACTAACATTGCCTTTGAAAAAGTAACACGTGTCCTAAATATACTCAAACGGGTATTTGGGGAATTTTCGCCCAAGATATTCCCAAGGATCATGAATACATACTTGAGACCAGTCATGGAATACGGTGTGCAGTCATGGTCTCAGTGGCTCAAGGAGGATGTTATACTTATGCAGCTAATCTACCACCGCTCAACAAAACTAGTTCTCAGCATCAGAAAGAAGCCTCATAAAGAATGGATAGCTGAACCGAATCTGTTCGACTTTCCCTATCGACGGATCAAAGGAGACCTTATCCTAATTTACAAAATATTCCATACCTCAAACCATCCCTTACAGGATTTATTCACGCGAAGGGATACGAGAAATTATCGGACCCATGGATATGTGCTGATGGTACCCCATTCCCGTATGAACTGTAGAAGGTATTTTTATTATGCACGTGTCTGTTTTATTTGGAACAGTTTACCTTCTAACGTTGTTCACTCCACTAGCTTGCAAGACTTTAATACGAAATTAGACGATTTTTGTTGAATTATTCGTTTCCCCAACACATATATACTTATTAATCTAATACCTTATATTGTTTTATACACTTGTATTTCAATTTTTACCATCCTATGGTGGTTGTTAAGCTTGTTGCTTTTTAAACCATTAAAAACCTTGAACCTTGAGACTAAGACATTTTATTAGGTTCGGAAAACCTTGAAACTGGAAGACAATGGCGTGAAATCTTAAATTTGAAGTAACCCTTAGTCTAGTTAGACACGTGACACAATAACGATCAACTCCTCGCACACGTTATTTGTTTTTATGCTTTGTCAGTTTTCTTCGACGAAACCAGTCCGTATGCCCGACCTGTTGGCCCGTTACTTTCCAACATTTCGAGCCACCCGAGTGCCAACGTTGACCACTCTGGCCATCCGATGAATGATAACTTGTTGAATCGATCCCTTGGACCGACGGCGATAGATGAAACATACAAAAATGACCCGAATCATAAATCGCATATGTATCAAATTTACACAAGACACAATATAGCGCAGGCTCCAATACCGCGGTTTACTGGGACCGATCAGGCAACTGCTGCCGTGAAGAATGGCCACTTTGTTCCGATTGATATGACCAACCAGGTGGCGCTTCAAACTCCTGTCATTTCGCGTCCCACTCGTGTACATCCAAGCACAATCAATTTCCATTCTCAAAATCAGTTTCAGCCATGCATGCCGATATCCGGGAATATAGCAGGTAAGGAGTGGCGTATGTGCTCGATGTCTTTACACATATTTTTATTCATAAAGTACGTTGTTTGTTTGGTAAATACGCAATTGATCGACATCTTTGCAAAATTTACTGCAGGAATAAACATGACCATCTTGATTTTCATGTAAAAACTCCCATGAGTAATATTTTTGATAGTACAGTAACATCTGGTTCCAATGTTGTCACGGCCGGAGAGGCTTTGGGGATAAGGTCCCAATTCCAAAAATTCTCTAATGGAGCGCTTCTCATATAGCCTCGGACACCCCAGTCCAGCTCCTGGCATGCACGCGTGGTCCTGCCTCACCCGACGGAACTTGTTCTACTGACAGGTGAAAGCGCGACGGCGACTGACTGGCGCCTCAAAACGTGCTTGTTTCGGGCAGGTGGAACTCGTATGTCCATGAAGGCGGTCCACCTAGGGGAAGGAAAACGCTTATATCAAACCTCCACTGCCTTGTGGCTAGATTCAATCATGGGAAAGGCTTCAGGAGTCAACCTCGAGGAAAAATTCGGAGCCGGAATCCCGTTTGGCAGTCCGAAGTTGAATTCAACTTCGTTCTGCTAACTTCTGCGACAACATCATTGTCGAAGCGTATCAGCCTAGCTGCATGGGCAACAGCTAGTTCTCCATACTGAATTGCCCTGGCATACATCACAGCGCACCAATTGAGAGGACACTCCATTTCGCTTCTATAGATAATAACGTGGTAAGCAGCAGATACAGGTTAAAAGCTATAGCTCGACTGGCCTAGAGCTCAGCGCCTGGGGTCTGCTTCCGATGGTGGGAGAGATTTTCAGGTCTCATTCGACAACTACCACCCGCCTCAAGCAGGGCAGCCCCCAGTCCATAAGTTGCAATCTCGCTAGGGTCTGCTATCTTCATTGGGTGCAGGGGATTAGAAATCAACCGACAAGCTGTCTGTATTATTCCGCACCAACGAATCGAAATACCAAACAACAAAGGTTAGCTCTGAAAGTGGGAACCTAGAACGTTCAACCTATGCTTCCAGGATTTCATGACAACGTCTCGAATATCATAGACGTAAGAAAATAAGCTGTGATTAACAACGAGCTTAAAAGGCTGAAGGTCAACTTGGCTGCCATGCAAGAGACGCTATTACCAGACACTAGTAGGCGAACAGAAAGAGATTACACATTTTTGGAGAGGAAATGGTTCTTATGTGCCTCTACTGCATGGCGTTGGGTTTGTCGTTCGAAACAGCCTATTAAAAGCAGCAGAACCGAGCAACATCGGGAGCGAACGGATCTGAACTCTAAATCTGAAGTGCATTACTGGTACAATTACTTTGGTCAACGTTTATACGTTGCGACGCCTACTGAAAAATACGCCTTTTATAACCTCACAACAGTCCTCAAAAACGAGCCACAAAAACGTTGTAGCGGTATTTGGTGATTTCAAGGCTACAGTTGGTGCAGATTATGGGTCTTGGAAAACTCTCTCGGAAGGTTCGGAATAGGCAAAACCAATGAAAATGGACAACGCAGTGCAGTCTTTGTGTCAGTAACACTTTCTTTCAAACAAAACCACAGAATAAAGTCTCTTGGAAACATACTCACTCTAAACATTGGCATCTGCTTGATTGTATTCTTGTTAGGCGCAGTAATATAGAAAGCGTACTCCTCACCCGATCATATCAAAGCGCAGCTTGCGACATTTACCATTCTCTGGTTTGTGCAAAACTGACATTTCCCCAGACGAGATTTCACCGCAACAAATTATCTGCTTAACCAAGGATAGACGTCACTCGCATGTGCGAATTTAATCTAGCTGCGCGATTTTCAAAAGCTTTTACAGCCAAGTTCAACAAGGCAACCCCATCTGAATCGGCTTCAGAAAACTGGGAATCGATACTACGTTCCATATGCCGAGTCGCACTTTTCACTTTCGGTCCGAATAAAGCTCGAACGAGCGCCTGTTTTGAAGCAAAAGCTTCTGAGAAGACTGCTATTTTGGACGAGAAACGGTCAGCATTCTTGAATTTCAAAGATATACCAACAGATGAAAACTTACAATTTCTAAGAGCAGCTAGAAATAAGGTCCGACAGACTACAAGACGATGTGCAAATGACTATTGGACTGAAATTAACCTCAGTGTCCCAAAAGCTGCTGATACTGGGAATTTTCACGATATGTATGATGGGATCAAGAGAGCTATTGGTCCAAACATACCTAAAACGGCTCCCATTAAGTCTGTGCCTGATAACCCGATTGTCAACAAAACTCAACAGATGGGAATAAGGGTAGAGCATTTCTCCTCTCTCTACTCTAAGGACAACATGGTTTTACCGTATGCACCTGAAAATGTTGAGCGGTTGCCAACCATTGAACATCTAGATACCCATCATACTCTAGATGAACTCAATAAGGCAATCGAACGCTTAGCGAATGGAAAGGTCCCTGATGACGACGAAATTCCACCAGAGCTCATCAAATGCTGTAGAACAGCATTATTACAGCCTCTTCACCATTTGCTTCTTAAGTGCTGGCATGAGGAGTGTGTCCCACAAGAGATGCGAAACACGAAGATCATCATGCTATTTAAAAAATAAGGGTGACAGAGGAGACTACAACAATTACAGAGGGAATCTCCCTCCTGAATGTTGTAGGCAAGTGATTTTCTAAAGTCTTACAGATCCGGCTACAAGTTTTAGCTGATAGAGATTACTCCGAGTATCAAAATGGCTTCCGCGGGGGGATATCGACCGTTGAGATGAAATTCTCCCTGAGACAACTTCAAGAAAATTGCATGAAGGGCTCAGTCCATTTTAACGTTTTTAGTTCAGAAGCCTTTGAAATTCGCCGAGGCGTCAAACATGGATGTGTTCCAACTCCCACGCTGTTCGGCGTTTTAATTTCTCAGCTTCTGAAGCACGCTTTTAGAACGAGAACAGAAGGCACTTGCCTAGGAACGCGAAGTGACGGCAAGCTTTTTAACCTCAACCGGGTGAGAGCACAAACCAATGTACAGGATGTGGTTATCCGCTACCTGCTGTTTGCCGAGGATTCAGCAATTTTTTATCACTCCCAAGAACACCTCCTGTCGCTAATGGACCGTTTATCGTCAGCACGCACAGACTTTGGGCTAACAATCAGCGTGAGCAAGACCAGAGTCCTTGGTCAAGAGATTAAATCACCTCCAATCATTACTGTTGGGAACTGTCATCTGGAATCAGTACATCATTTCACATAGCTTCGTTCAACCATTGCGGATAGCCACTTGCTAGACACGGAGATTGATAGGCGGATTGGTAGGGCAGCTGTTATTTTGTCCCCATTCAATTGTCGTGCTTGGGGTAAACGCAAGTTACCTCTGAAGACCTGATGGTTTACAGCACGTGCGTACTAAATGCTTTACAGTACGGCGGTGAAACCTGGACCACCCACGCAAGACACGAACGGAAGCTGAATGCCTTCCATCTACGAAGCATCCGTCATATCTTGAACATATCGTGGATAGATAGAATGACTAATGCTGGAGTGCTTTCAAAAACTGGTCTACGGAGCTTGTTCACCCTAATAAGACAGCGCCACCTGCGGTGGCTTGGTGACGTCTACACAATGGAAAATGGTCGTATTCTGAAAGATCTACTCTTTGGTGAGCTGAAATAAGGGAGTCGACAATTGTGCATATGCCATTGCTTTGCATAGACGTTTGCAAAAGAGATATGTATGCCTTGGTATTAATCTCGCGAGTTAAGAAGAACTTGCTCTTGACCGCTCACATTGGAGGCATTGTGTAAACATCGTCTGCAAGATGGGGAGGAACAGATACAGCTCTTGGCTGCTGAACACAGATCACGCCGCCGGTGGGTAACTGACGCCGATCAACCGATTAATGCCTATCGCTGAGAGCTCTGCCGGAGAGTTTGTTCCTCCCGAATCGAACTGTTTAATCATTCGAAAAGCTGTGGAACATGAAAAAAACCATGCGATTTTGATGTATTTCTATGGTCGACATCGAACCAAGGTTTTACTTAGGCTGTACATCGTACTCAAAGGTTGTGATTATTGACTATCATTGCAATCCCACAAGAGTTGGTGAATATGTCTACTAAGCAATGACTTGAGTTTTTTTATATAAAAAGCATTGATGCTTATTAAGCGTTTTCTTGTCGATCGCTGCAATCCCAGAGTTCGGCATGATTCGACAGTTAAATCTATTGCATTTTCCAACGTTGCAATCAACGATGATTCACGGATTCAAAGTGTTGAAAAGGTGGTTAAAAAGCGAACATTTCACAACACAACAGGATACATATAACGAGTAGCGTACACGAGTATAGCTCACGAAATATGTTCGTTTGTATATGCGTGTTCAACCTCGCGTTCAATATCGCCATGCAAGCAGAGTCCACCAAATGTGCGGTAGGGAATACCAGAAAATTATAGCACGCGTGGGAAATTGTATAATATGGTAAATTTGTTGCATCATTGAATACACTGAATAATATTTTTATTGTGTAATCCATCCGTTCATTCCTCTCACTGCACACGTTCTCGCGTAATGACGATTGTTCAGACAAAATGCTTTGTTGACATAACCTTACGTTTGAATGATGTGACATATTAGAAACTAAAGCGCAGCGAGTCCATTTATTGTCACTATTACGCTTAAGCTAAATCTTATTTTTGTACAAGAATTCCGAACAATTCACGATATCACGTGGATTAAGAATTGTAATCGAACCTCAATCTTTCGCTTTTTTAATTTTCTCATTCAATCCATGAGATGGTTTTGTTCTACTTTTCCATTGTCAAGTGCCAGTAAAAATTCAACCAGTAACAGCTTGTAATAGATAGTTAAATACTGATCCGGAATAAAATGTTGCCGAGCGATAAGAGTGTTTTTTCTTTCTGTTGTATGTCTTTTGGACTAGGTTTTCATCAAAATCTTTATTAGTTATAAGCGAAATCGAAAATGATTGTTGCGTATCACTAATTCATTTTAATTTGATACTTCTATTTCATCGTATAAACTGCCCAGTGGGAAGGAAGAATCCTCGTTTGCATGCATTTCCATCACACCCACCTCACGATCAGTTTCACGCTTTGTGCACTCACCATGCAGGCACTGCACACAACACAAAACCGGTCGTGGGTTGTGTGTGTGTGTGTGATGGAAATGCATGCAAATGAGAACGTTTTGTTCAACCCATACATTTAACCCAATATGTATGTGGGCGGACACATGTGATTGATCAGGTCGGTCTCGTCAACTTTATACAACAATGGCCTACGTATTCATACCTGGTTTACCCAGCTGGAATTTTTCAATTTTATAAAGAAAATCAAAAGTGATATCGGGTCAACCGTTCAACGCTCATTATAATTGACTAATGAAGTGTAACGCTTGCCTCCCCGAACTTACACACCACAGCTATCAACGTCTGATTACGATAGACATCTTGAAAACGGTTGAGGTTTGCATGTGCGGGCGATCTGAGCATAACACAACATCATCCAATAATAAGCGTCCTCACCGAAATCACTATATGATTTTTTTTTGTTAGAACAACGTAGTCCTTTGTAAGAAGCCTTACTGGTGTATCACTAATAGAAAACCTAATTTACTGCCACAACTTAATGCAGACAACCAGCTTGGAACCGGTTGTAAAAGATACGTGTGGAGATCATGAGCATAGCACTCTATTTACATGCTAATCTTTTGCTAATTTAAAATTTATTAGTCTAATCCGTGACCTGTTTTTTGCGCTCCCGACCGACTCACCATCCTTTTGCTTTATATTAAAAATTCTTTGTTAACTTGGCACTCATTTCTGTCCGATTTTAGTTTCGCATCATCAAGACACAGCTAGAGAACGTTGGTTTACTTCCTGCAACAATTCAATCAACGATGTAACCAGAATTCCGTCCGAGTTACAAAAATCGCCTTTGTCCGACCACAGACGCTTTATCGATCATACCGATCCATTGTTTCTCCAAATAAATGCAATGAATCCTGCGGATCAGCAAGCTCCGGTAAATCTGGATGATTTGCATGTTTTTGCGAATGTAGGTGCGCAATCTGCGGACCATGACCATGCTATCGTTAGCCCATTTAAACGACCAGATAAGAAGAATGGAGGGGGAAAATCTAAGGAATTCTGGTGTATTTCCGCTCACAATATTCTAACGCGAACTCCAACTGAGAAACAAACCTGCCCAACGAGTCACTCTAAAGCCGCTACCGCAAAGTCTGCATTCGTGAGTGTCCTCGGTCTTGGATGCAACCGAATTAAAAGATCCATCCACAAAGATATCCATGATAAAGAAGTGTCCTTGAAAACGTTGAACCACCCGGACGGAGTTCAATGTAGTAACTTTCAACCTCCAACAATCACAACGGATTCCATGTCAACTAACCAACATGCAAATCAAATGTCCCGGAGATTTGATGCAGCTGTTAGTTACGCACCAAACTTCCACGACCCCGCTTGTAAAAAACCATCTCCGGAATTACCATTAACCAGTATTTCAGTTCCTTCGTCCGCACATACACTCAATCATAGCCATATTGTTCACAAACAAGGACACTATGGAATAATATGATATTGATCGAACGCATCTCACCACAATATTCACCAGAAGAGCAGCCGTTTATGATCAAAATTATTTCCTCATGCGCATCCATTTGACTCGTGCATTGAATCCCCGGAAATTATACTGTCCATATTGCAGATTAAATCATGCTTTGCCTTTGTTTATCCGCCTATTTTATTTAGTATCATTCATGATTTCTATTGATCAATGACTTAAGACTCCAGAACGTGAACATTCAATGACACAAAGTTTATGCTGAAGTAGCAACATATACTGTTTTTTTAATTTAAGTATTATTCAATGGATGATCTCCATATTTTAGTGGGTTGGACTACGTCTTAATCTAATTGGCCTTTTGGAATTGATGATTGTCAAACTGCTCGTACACAGGTCTCGTTCAACGAACACGGTGTTAGAAAACGCAATCAGAGTGATTTTATCCAAAGAAACGAATATAAATTACCAATGTTGATCACACCATTCCAGTTACACTCACATACTAGTTTTACGTTCTTTCTTCGTATCAAGTGGAGCCTATAGTTTTAATTTGAGTCTCGAAAAGGCGAAATGATTTCAAACAATGTTAGACTGTCTGTGCAACGATGAAACACAATTGTACGGGAAGGGTGTGATAACGTCAGTTCAGCCAACGACAACCCACATATCCTGTGTAATGTCGATTACCTAGTTCACACAGGCTTCAGCGAACTTGATGCAACATTGACCACCACCACCACCCTGCGTTTCGCACGCATTTGACAATTTTGTCCTTTGTGTGATGGAGATGCATGCAAATGTGCTTTTATCTCCTGATTCATTCGAAAAAAGGCAAAGTTTGAGAAATCCCAGAATGGGCACAGGGTTTTTCGAGTAACTTCCAAAAACATAATTCGATGGTTGAATAGGTAATGACTGTAAATGCATACAATAAAACTCGTACGGAACGATTGTTATTGGACTAGCTGAATCTAATTCCATAGGCAAAGTTATCATTCTGTCACCCAAGCAAAAATGTACTGTACGGATATCCGAAGAAGGTAATTTGGGTTCAATTGCAGAGCATGTAGTAAGTTCATGACTAGAAATGCCATAAATATGTTCAGCTTCCGATGTTGCTGTATTAGAATCGACCATGTCTGTGTCACTTGTATCAACTTGAGAAACTGTTTGAGACCGACATACACTAGCAAAGTGACCGAGCTTACCACATTTG
>JACCGJ010004622.1:0-32798 GCA_013407085.1 Atriophallophorus winterbourni
CCCAAAGCCTAGACTGAAAATAATGTTGGCAACTAACCCTCCCGCGTAATTCAGCATGCAGATCCCTACCGGTGGCAGATCAATTTAGCACGGTGTTGCCTGCACAGCACAAAAGCACTGCACAAATTCATACCCATGCAGAGCTCATCAGCAGACAATGACTGTGTGGCCTATGATTCATACAAACATATTGCTGTTTAAATGCGTAAGCCTAGAAAGTGTTAACAGTGAACTAATGCAATGAGTTTCCGTGCAAATCTCACCACCAGTTTCGATCAATGCAGCAGGAACCGATTGGGCGAACTGTTATTTATGACAAATAACTGCTTTCGCGTAACCCATGTGAAACGAACGTCAGTGTTTAGATGGTAACCTGTGAAAATTATGAGCATCGCGCCTTGGAAAGTTACAAGGAACCCATGGATGTATCGGAATGGGTGACCGAGGCAAAGCAAGCCACATACTGATTTTGCATTCCTCCTTGGGGACAGGCGTAAAAGCGGTCGCAAATCAGCCAGCGTTGGTCGGCTACGGCAAGCGGACTTGACAGAATCCGAGCTAACTGGTGCGGCACGTGTTGTTTCTGAAAACGAAGAGACTGAAATGTAAACACAGTGTATCGCAATTACATTTAGGGTGTTTTTTGCTACAATAACATTGTGGGATAATGCCTGGAAGTGCCTGTGACATGAAAACCATAATCATGAATGAGAGACATCAACACAACTGGAAGTTGCTAAACAGTGTGCGACAATACTCCAACATGCAATGTACACTCGGATGTAAAAACGAAGTGGAAATTGCAAGCTAAATAATCCTCAACCAGGCTACTTATAACTAATATTGAAAATATCATGCTAAGAATTTGAGGGATTTTGTTTGACTGCATTAAAAACAAGGCTCCGATTTTTCAGACGCGCTAAACAATCTTACTACCTCTACCTGATTAATGCAGAATGCGTGAAAAGGGCGGCGGCGTTATGTGCAATTGGAAGGCGTACAAACAAGGATATCGTTTGAATATATCTAGAGGTGCGATGTTTAATTAAGATGTGAAATCACCAAATTGATGATATGTTGACGAACAAACTCTTAGGTTACACAAGCCTAGATGCAAAATTACGACAGCGATAAGGATAATTATATTACAGCTAACTTTTTATTACCGCACATTGATAATATCAAACAAAGTAAGACGGGGTTTACTCATGCAAGACAGCAATATGGTACAATTGTGCAGGCGTATTGAAGTTAATGTTCGCAATAATGATAGCAAAAGGGCCTGGACAAAAAAACCTTCACCACTCTAGTTCAAGAATAAATAGGCCATTTAGGTTCATATAAAACACGTTAATAAGCCTAATGATAAAACTCCCTAGCCTAATACAAACAAATATCTGTGTAAAGAGAGCTATTAACAGTACGGCACTAGAAAACTTCCAGCTTTTGGAGAAGTTATCGGGTTGAAAACTGACTGTAAACGTACACATTGTTCATATGAGATCATGATATAAGGAATGCATGTATATACATCAATGATCGATAGTGACAGAATGGCTCATACAAAATGCACGGAAATTGTATCGTGACCTTAAATGATGATACACATATCTGGCAATAATAACCTCGAAGGAAAGCAGAGAACATAGCACGTCCTAGTGAAACACGTACCCAAGTTGACAGACGATGCGATGTCTGGTTCGTTGGAATTCTGAACCGGCACGGAGAACATTTGTGTTGTATTGACACCAGCATCAACCGCTTTAGAGGTCACGGTGGACACGCTGTCCTCTTGTTTGTTCTTGTTCTGTTCCAGGAGCGTGTTGATAAGTTGATCCAATCGTCGTAGCTGAGTTGGCGGCAGAGTAGATAAAACAGCTTGGAGCGATGCAGCGCCAGATTGTGAAGGTTTTTTCCGTTCTCTCGGCGACGTCGTAGTGGGTGGTGGTGAATTGTATCGATCAGGATCATACGATATTTGATGCTCTTCGTGTTCGTACAAGGTAGAAAGCTGCTGTTTGCGTTGTTTGTCTGGAGATGTTTCATTTACCGGAGGAATCGAGTCTGCCTTGGGGGAGACCGGTGGGGTAAGTAGAGGCCTCGGGATAGCGTCCATGGTTGACTCTGTAGAAACGTTGGGCTGAAGTATTTGTGAGGTAGATACAGCCACACCCTCTTCCAATAAAAGTGAGGCATCTAGCATACTGAGGGTTGATGTGAATCTAAAAAAGTAATCAGAATTGAACGCCGAATAACAAAGGAGAATAAAAATGACACTCAAGTTAGTGTAAGTAGCATACAAGGGATTTCAACACTTTAATTGGCTGCTTAAACGTGGCAATATCAAATACTAACCTTAGGAGATGAGGTTAGGATTACCCGAAAATCAGATATAAAATCCAAACGTTCTACTTGGCACTATAAGCCCAAAAATGTGCAAGTAACTAGCCCAAAGCTCGATTACACTCGATCAATGTATAAAAGCAGTGATATGAAGGGCTAAGCACGATAGAAATGAATAATCGTATTGATTATGCTATGCGGCTAGAAAGGGATACATCCTTTTACGCGAAGAGGCCTGGTATTGCACTAATTTCTTTATCAGCAAAACTTTAGTTGACTGTTGAAGATCCTTTGCTATGCTACTACGACTAAACCACATTTATATACCAATATATGAATTGTTGCGTTACCAGACGAAGCACGTTTCCCCCAAGTGAGCAATTGTGAGGAGGTTCTAGGTTGCGAACCTTCACGTTATCCATGCGCCATAGCCATCCTATTAATAATCAATTCGAAAATAATGGTTTTCATGGACAGTACGGATGCATGCGCCTTTACGTTAGTGGTTGTGAGATGGCTGCAAACACAAGGCAGGAAATCGATTGTGGCTAATTGAAACCTGCGATCACCCAACGCGCGAAGAAATCATCGGAGCCATCGGCCGACCAAGAAACAACAAGTCCCCTGGCGAAGACGGCGTCCCCCCTGAGGTGTACAAGGCCTGCTCTTCCGTTTTGATTGAACCACTGCATGGTTTGTATCGTAAGATATGGGAACTAGCGGAGCGTCCACGCGACTGGGGCACTTCACTCTTGATCCCTATCTTGCAGAAAGGTAATGCCTCATTGTGTGATAACTACCGTGGTATGAGTTTTATCGACATCGCCGAAGGTTTTTGCAGTGATTCTCTTATGCCGCTTTACGGAGGAGAGGGCTAGACGTACAAGAGTCAACCAAGGCGATTTTTGTAGGGGGTCGGGGCTGCGTCGACCAGCTGTTCACATTGCGTCGGATTCTAGAACATCGTTACCGTTATCAGCAGGCAACAACAGCTTGTTTCATCGACTTCGACGACGCCTTCGACTCCGTCGACCGAGATCCGCTGTGGAGTGTGATGCTTGCGGATGGTATGCCGGAGAAACTTGTGCGCGTGATGCAAGCGTACTATTCATTCACGCAGAGCCGCGTACGCGCATTTGGAATGGTGTCCTCGACGTTCCGCAAGGGTGCCCTTTGTCCCCTGTGCTATTCAACTTCGCGATCGATTGGACAATGAAGCAAGCGCTTTCAGATTACGCCGGTGTGATGCTGAGTCCGAGCGTTTCGATTGCCGATTTGGAGTATGCCGACGACATCTTAATCTCGAGGGATGATCCTGGAACGCCTCAGCTCATTTGCTTCTATGCTGGGGCTACGAATCAACACGCGCAAAACGAAGTATTTTACCACCGCCGCTGGACCTCATCTGCCTCTCAAGATTGATGACGAGAACTTGGAAATGGTGAACACTTTTCGTTACCTTGGTTCGTCCGTGATACCGTCAGGCCAAGCCAAGGATGAGATACCGACCCGTGTACAAGCTGCGCGCACGGCGTTTTCGCGACTACGTTGGGTTCCATTTAGCCGTAGAGAAATCAGGCGACGTACAAAGCTGTGCGTTTACAGATCAGCGATTCGCCCAGTTCTAACTTATGGATGCCAGATGTGGCCTGTGGGGGTGGAGGATATGCGCAAACTTGAGGTGTAAGATGCACGCAAAAATTCCCATGGATTTAGAAGCGCTGCTTGAAGATAGATTACATGGACAAGGAACAATCACATGCTGTTAAACTTCCATAAACTGGCTGAACGGCTTTATTGAAATGGGTGAAAACTCTCATCCGCATATGCATTGAGCGCAACAGACAAGCAACTAGCACATTCTACCAGAGTACTTATTGAACAAGGAGTAATCAGTATTAAAATATTAAGAAACAACCATGAAAACTCGGATCCTATCGCTTTCGACCACCAGGGGAACATGCTTGTACAAAGGGTAGTTAACAATAAGTCTCAGAGAAAATGGCCGATGATGGACCAAACTGATCTGGAACAAGACTTTAGAAAGTTGACTTACAATTTACTCGCGTCATCTAACACCCCATCGGTTGGGTGTTCAGCAGAAGTCGGAAGTGAAATTTCGTTCGTCGGACAGCTTGGATTCATTGGGTGTATGGGGTTCAATGGGTAGGTGAGCACATCAGGACACATATCACTGTCGTGTGGTCGAATGACCGTGCTGTACAGGGTGAATTCCAGCTGGTTGCGAAAAAACGAAGACAATTGAAGTGAAATTAACAGTCATTTGACTCAAGACAAACAGTATAAAGAAAACAAGAAACGAAACAAGAATCATCCGGAACGATTGCACTTCTTCTAGTTAAAGCTTTCTAGCAACCAAAACAAATGTGTTCAGTATTTACCTCCAAGTTTCACTTTTTAAATTTCGTATCATGCAGCAGGCGCTCAAAGCGCCAGTTCCAAAAACACAGAGCGGTAAATGGGACAATTCATCCACTGGACAGGATGGTAGTCTATCGCGGTTGATTTTTTATACTACTGTTAAAAACCAGGTTACACCTTAAAGGGACTTTCAATAATCGAATCCGCTTATACACGCATCTGCGTGGGTTTCATAACTTACTCAACGTAGATTGTGAATGCTAGCTGCCTTTGATATCTACGTCGCTGCTGGTTGATTCGGAAAATTTGCATTAGGCATCCAATGGCACCAGCTTGGTTCCTTCAAAGACTGTAAGTGCGATAAGATGCTATAAGGTTGCCCAAGCCTAGACAGATATGGTAAACAAAAATAACAATGGCAGTGAGACTCCAGCGTGTATTCTCATGCAGCTCACTACCGGTCGCAAATCAATTTAGCACGGTGTTAGCTGGTGTATCAAAACTTTAGAGATTGAACCGCCATATCTAATCTGATATTAATGCAAGAAATAACGATGTGAGAAAAAAACATTGCCACGATAAAAGTAATGTAACTTGTGCTGAATGACGAACTTATCCGGATTAGAAATATTTGCAACTAAGAGTGCAAACGGCGGTTATTTAAAATTTAAATTCTCAAATCACCCTTGAGTTACGAATAATTTAATTTCGCATTTCATAAACCCTATATGAG
Source organism: Atriophallophorus winterbourni (assembly GCA_013407085.1). NCBI lineage: Eukaryota > Metazoa > Platyhelminthes > Trematoda > Plagiorchiida > Microphallidae > Atriophallophorus > Atriophallophorus winterbourni. Next base: position 5,459 of record JACCGJ010004622.1, read on the forward strand.
CGCAAGCAAGCTTTTGGTGGAATAGTGTAGCAGGTGGGGTAGAGCGAGGCTGGAGATGATGGCGTCTCGTCATTTCATGTCAACACGTGGCGGGTGGTGGTAGCCAATTATCACATTTCCGTTTCATCTGTCCAACAATAACCACGTTGCACGCACGCACACCGATTGTCTCGATTCATTCCTGAGGTCAACCTGTCCAACGCTAATCTCGTTCACACACAAATTTCACAGCACAAGAGAAGCCGATTGGTCACAGGCGTTTATTACGCCTTCACAAAACACACACCTATCTGATATACACAAAACAAACAACCACAACACTGATCCGCAAAAATGTCTGTTCAGGTTGTCAGTTCATTCTGATTTGTCAGTCGATTCCGTGCAAACCGGTACACTTCAAGCGCTCGACATGCAGGGTTCATTTGACCGACATTCTCGAATTGTATATTGTTCGATTGCGACTGACGTTGCCTAACTCCTTATACTTTCGAAGATGTCGCTCTAACTGTTCTGATGCAATATTTTCGAAACCCGAAATATTACGAGTTTGCAAATGTCTTCGTCGATCTTTTCGGCGCTTCACGCTATGTGGTGTGCCGCAGGGTGGAGTTCTGCATATCATTCGAAAGCTCGTGATTAACACGCATCGCTAATGCACTCCGCAGGTCCAGAATAGTCTTTGCTCACATAGGACAACGATCCCGCAATCACCTTCTTTCAAAGTGAATGGAATACACCATGACGACCGTTTTTACAGTAAAAATCATTTAATGAGACGGTTTCTGTCGTATCAAACAGGTTGAAATGTAATATTCGTGGAATCCGGACAAAATCGGCATTCGAATGAATATTTTTAATCACAGCTCGAAATCACCGTCTATTGTAATATCGTTCTGTCTTAGGTGTGCGCTTACAGCTTATTGCATGATTGCGTGCTGAGGTCGAAAAGACATTTATTTCCCACAGTAAAAATCAGACAGCGCAATTGACTAAAAGCAGCACAATTTCTGCTATCAAAATGTTGCAATACTTACTTTGGACATGTTGGGGGAATCAGTTGAACCAGTCGGAACACTAATCGATTGTGCATCAGCATAGTCCACCTGATAGAAAGTCAACTGGCCGGTTACGTTGCCACAGAACAGTAGGACAATGGATCCTCGTTTGGCTTTAGGAAGACGCTGGGTCTGTAGAAACCCAAGGCTCACCGCCCAAACGCGCGGATCATCGACTTGATCGATTCCGGAAACCCAGCTGGAAAGTGAAGGGTGTAACGTGGAATGAAAAACGATTGAAATCAACAAACGTGTTAGCAGACCAGAGGATAATACGGCAAGAATGCTTCCAAGCTGGGTGCACAAAATCATAACTCTCTTCAGGCAGTAAAACACGAAGATGGATGAAACTTGGGCGATGATTGAAGAGGCACCAAAACGTAAGTGAGAGCTAACTGCTTCTTTTGTGATGGTACCACGCTGTTTCGGTTCAGCGACCTTGAGGCTGCAGTGAAACACCTGCTACGACTCGTGACAGGTCGTGTTTCAATGAGGGTGTTGTTGGATGTCATGTAGTTTATAATGATTTTCGATTATTTATCGAAGAGAGTAGATATGCAAGAGGTATGTAACATGAAAGAATGTAAAGTAAGATGAGTCATGAAGTGATTGTTTCGAAACACAACGCGAAATAAGGGCGGCTATGAACGGTGTGCAATTGCAGGCCTGAAGCCAAACAAAGTGCAGCATGTGGGCTGAGATACTGAAAGCTTGCTAGGGTGTAGACAGATCATCTAACAAAGAAAGTTATAGACGCCATCTCAGCGAACGAAATAGCAGGCGATAGAAACAGTGAAGTGAAGCATATGTACAAATAAATAACGTTTTCAATGAAGCATTGATTGACGAGGCAACGCACAATGTAGAACACAAGACAAGCAGATAGTGTGATGTAATATGAACGGGAACAAAAATTTAAACAAAAAGAGAATTGCAGCACTTACATTCCAGCTAGCGTCAATGAAAGTATACTGGGATCTGAATCCAGATGTACACTGAATTGATTGGAATGGGTTTCCGACAGGTAGCTAATAAACGAGAGTAAACATTTAATATACAAAAATACACTATGAGGATATATAAAGACAGAAAAGACTTCAAAAATGAACAATACGCTGTTTGGCTTATTAAGAAATGACTTGAATTCGTTAAATAGAACGAACTAGATTATTAATGTCTTTTAGACCGAAGGTTTCGGTTTCACCGAGAATCAGAATGACTCTTTTGGAAGAATGAGGAGTTTGTAACGGACATTCGAAGAGTTGCGCTATCAGCCACAGAACTTTCCGTTGATAGTTCATTTCAAGCAGTTGAACATATGGTTTTTAGTTATTTATGGAAAGATAGCTTGCATTAGTATGTGCCAGGTGATCAATACCAGTTCGGTGCGAAATCTAGAAAAGTTGTAAAACAGCAGAATGTGATACCATGGTAACTTGAAAGTGCCGCTGAAAAAAGTAAAATCGTATCAACGAGCAGTGAATCAGGATGCGATTTTCATTGTATAAAGCGGCCCCGAATCGATGTAGGTTGAATTCCAGCGCAGCCAATAAATCTACCTCTGCAATTAGGTTTAAAAATGCGCGTTCTGGGAAACCATCGCCATGCAATTAATTCAAACGAAATATCGTTTGGATAGTGCAGCGAGCTATACATTATTCATGGAATTTCACATTCAACGAAATTCGCAGGTAGTTATTTACATAATATATAGCAATGAAAGCACAGGCCTGATCCAGGCGCGGTGTCGCACATTCACAGACTTCGCGTGGGCTAAAGATAGTCAGGTTGCCCAGGCCTAGACAGATATGAGAAAGAAAATACAAGTGGGAATGGTAGTGAGACTCCAGCGTGCTTCAGCATGCAGCTCACTACCGGTGGTCAATCAATTAATCACGGTTAGCCACACAGCACAAAGTGCTGCATGATTGTACATCCGTGCATTTTGCACATTGGTGTTATTTACCTTAGGACGGAGCGTGCCGATTTGTGCTTATCATCTGAGATGGAATCGACATGGTTCTCGTTGTGAATACTCGCTTAATATGTAAAATTCAATCAAGCGGTGCTGAATTCCATGTTAGGATGATCCGATGTAAGAGCTGATGGCAGAACCCGGCACAATCGATCCCCATATCACTTGATGTAACATTTCATTTGGTCGGTTACACTAAGGGTACATAAATATTCATTGAGAGAGCATTTTACGGGCAGATTCCTCTCATGACCACAGGTAAGAGAAATGAGTTTGAAATTTATGATCCTGTGTCTGAATCTTACTAGCAATATGGTCCACCTAGAACACAATAGCAACAATAGTTTGGAATAATAATAAGCGTTTTGGTCAATTAGCTATCATACGAATTGAACATTCTGTGGTGGAGGTCTCCGAGGAAAGATCCCATTTTGATTTCACTGAGCATCGCGTACGCTCATTAGCGCAAAATAGTTGATCGTTTGGGGAATGGCCAGAGATCGGCAGATTGCTACGTTTACGGAAATTGTATCCGCGGTCATGGCAGGCCAGTTAAAGGAAACTAATCCGGATGACCAGATGGTTGGAAGTAAGTGATGTGAGTCATGATGCTGATGTTCCATTTCTAACAGACAAATGCAAGTTCGGTAAAGCTTACAGAATGCTGAAGTTCATTTTCTTCTTAGCAGTGGAGCAACAGAAAGCCCATATGGAATTCCACTGGAAACGTATGTGAAAGTAGCTTATCGATAGCGACATCTATGCAATGCTGACCTCTGTACTGACATAAACGAAATCAGCATAAAAGAATTGTTTCATAATCGCTAGCAATTGATGAACAAGAGCATTAGGAGATAATAGTGTACAGAAATTAGCGCGGAAAACATAGTCCAAACATAAGTATTAGACCTACCCAAATCGAAAATCGGTCCGAGAACCATATTGACTGATTGACGGATCGGATAGACTACGTGAAAGAGCTGACGCGACTAGATCAAGAGGAGAAATCCTTCGGAACTGAAGATTGACTTGTGGAACCAGGGTGCGAAATTCTATTTTCAGGAGTTGGTTTTTTCTTTCAGAACTTTCGTTCAAATGACAGGTAGCTCGGTGCGAGGTCAAGGTTTTCATATCAAACGACGGTAGTCGATTTCGAAGGTTTTCCAAAATAGACTGCTTGGCTTGAACGATATTAAAAGAATCAGTGCGATCACTTTGACTGCCACGTGCAACCTTAGATTGAGCAATAAAGTGACATGAAAGGACATACATTAACTTGTATAGGAAATTCTCCTAAAAGCGTGTAGGAATCATTAAGTATATTTTGGGTATTTTCCACATGACTAACATAAATTTTTGCACAATCAGCTTTAGGAAACGACCATTTCGCTAAGAAATGTAGCGTAGTTAGTGGCGCCAGGTTTTGAGTGATAAGCTGTTCGGTTAGCCGCAGAACTCGATTCGTTATCTCAAGTTTAAATTTTCTGTTAAATGAAAATAACAAAAAGGTGCGAAAGGTTTACCTGGAAGCAACGAAATTTACATGGAAGGGTGCCGTTGGCATTTCAATGCACTGGACAGGTGAATGCGTCATACTTGTTCGCTAACTGAAAAAAGAACGAAATGTGAAAACGTAAATATCATGATTTAGCGGAGCGGCATTAGTATGTATGAAAGCACAAGCCAGTTCCAGGCAAAGTGCCACACAGTCAGAGACTGCACGTAGGCGATATTACCCAGGCCTAGACAGATATAAGAAATAGAGAATAAAGATGGTAGTGAGCCTCCAGCGTGTTTCAGCATGTAACTATCCGTAGCCAATCAATTTAGCACGGTGTTAGCGGCACAGCACAGAAGTACTGTACGATTGCACATCCGTTCAGTATGTTACTTTAAATCATAGGAGGCTTACCCCATCACTTCCGTATGACAACTACATACAAGCGTATTACATTAGATCACGTGTTAAAGATGCCTCTGTAGGCTTAACGGTCAGTGGAAGCGGATCTTATGTACCTAGGTTTGAATGACACAGATCAGACAGTGACAACTTTAATAATACCGGATTGAGGTTGTCTGTACGTCAGTATAATAAGGCCAGCTAGTTTAATACATCAAGTATCGCGAAGTGTAAGAAGTTCCCAATGGGTGTAGATGTAAAGAACATGATTTAACCAAAGCAACAAAAAGAATACCATTTGTTTCGAAAAAACTGACACTGGCAGTCATGTAAAATAAAAATACATCGTCAGAAACCATATACTTCTATTAACATGGACAGTTTAATATCAGACTGTTACAAAGGAAGCTGCACAACACGATTTCGCAAAGAGTATCAAATCATTAAACGACCAACAGATCTTCGGTAATGGAACAAGCCAAGATTTTCCAAGTGCACTATTACCTAACTGCAACACTGCGCAACTGCAGGAACAAAAAATCTCGACAACTGTCAAAAGTGCTTCTGTCTATTGTATGGCGGAAAAGGACACAATCTCATGAACAAATGCACCATAATTTCAGTAAAACTGGTCATGTAAAAAAGCTTGATTGATTGCGTTTCATTCATCATCATCATTATGAACAGCATAATACTAGTAGTAAATATTAAGTGCTTAACTGACAAACCACTGTGATATGTTAAAAATCCTAAAAAGATGAGGATCTGTAAAAAGATACTGAACCTATAAAAGATTAGGCACAGACGCACTGGAATGAGGTGTTTCCACCTGGAATGAAACATGCATTCGAGCAAGTGTTGGGAATGTGCAGATCAACAACAGCATGACAGTTTCCTTGCGGATTTCACTGCCACGTACCATTACAAGCTTCCCTCGGCATGTTACTTGACTACATACAAGATTATTCAAATACTCCATTATGTCTACATCAACATCATTACACCGGTAACATCTACCGAATGATTAGTGGCCGTGTAAAAAGTATAATTCCGAGAGATGGGGAAGGTTGGGAATTAAATAGCTACCGATTCTATAGCATAAACTACATAGAATGAGGTGCCTACACTTCGAATGGAACATACATTCAATCAAGTTTCGTGAACGAGTAGAGCAACAAGACCACCACTTAACACGTTCTTGAGCCATGTGACTAAATAGCCATTGCGAATTCTGATCTCCTGGACTGCAGCCCGGGAGACCAATCACCCCAACTGCAGCTAGTTTAACAGTCGAAACGTTCATCGGCTTGAGCTTAGTCAGATTTCGACCATCAATACAACGATACTATTCTGATTTAGGAGTGGCAAAGAAAACCACTTTAGGAAAACGATCATTCCTGATTCGCATTATGTGACCTAACCGACGAAGTCTATGTATGTTCACTTGTCTTCCGATTTATGCTTTACTAATGAGGATTCTATTACTGAGAGTTGCGTAACGTATCATATTGTGCTAAGTAACTAGAGGGATTGAGTGGAGACGACAATAATCGGATACCTGTAGACGTCTTATTTCTTCTTTTCTTAGTGAAAAGGTCTCACATCCATAAAAAAGCGCGCGAACTGTAGCCTTATAGAATCTGCCCACGAGATTTAGAGACAAGCTTCATTGGTACCACAGATGACCCATGTTTCGAAAAGCAACTGTAGATCTGAAAATGTGAGATAAAATCTCTTTATTTAAACATCCCTAATTAGTAATACAACTAGCTAACTGATTACCATCGAAGGTTCTTCATTGTTGAGGATTAGCGTAGTTTCGGTTGGATGAATATCCTGTAACAGAACTTTACACTTGGAGGGTACAACGCCAATCGTGAAGGATGATAGGATGCAGGCATTTCATTTCAGTGTGTGTACTTATTCCTTCACAGATTTCAACTTCCCCAATCTTATTAGGATTTTATTATACCAAGGGCGTGTAAGGTAAACATTCGGTACTTTCTATCGGTGTATTGCGACCTCTGAAGGTGATGAAATGATTGACTTGAGGCTCCACTGCGCTAAACTGGATCGTGCATTCGCGATTGGCTCCATGTCAATTGAGTATTTAATAGCTATCAGTGCTCCCTGGGTTTTTAGTTCAAATTAGCCATGTCAAACATTCAACCTTATGATTTTTCTCTTTATATAGCAATTAAATTTTCGCAATGAGGAATTTCAATAATTGCACTAGATGACAATGTTTTACGTTACTAACGATCTCTCCCACTTGATGTACGATGTACGAAAGCACAAGCCTGATCAAGGCAAAGTGCCGCACAGTCAGAGACTGCACATGTATGTATGAAAGCACAAGCCTGATCCAGGCAAAGTGCGTAGCAGTCAGCCTGCACATTTAACTATTATTATTATTATGCACACAATTCTTTACAGACGATGTGCCAACAGTAACCGATAGAAGAAGGTACATGATGAGAAGATGAGAAAAAGAAAAAATGAGGGGGATTTTTGTCTTTCTGTTTACAGCCTGCCGTTTTTGTTTTGATGCTTTTTTTGTTTTTTTTTGGGAAAAGGGATGGTGGAATGCTCGTGATAGAACGGAAGCACAATCAGGGTCAGGTCAGAATTCTCGCCACTGGTTCGCTTTTTTGCCATCACACTGAGTGTTATCCAGCCAGCATATCTTCAGCGGGTCGCTTCGACCCCCCCCCCGGTAAGCGCGATGGTCCCCGACATGGGCTCGTGGGGCGGTTCTAGACGCTTGAGGGTCTTCCTTTTCTTCCGCCTGGGTGTATTCCTTTGTCCGCCACGGCGACGTTCGCAATCAGGTCCAGCGAGGGCAAAAAGATGCTATTCAGGAAGTGCGTCGCTCATCCATACGGGACGTGCCCCAAGCGCTCATCAGCTGCATCATGGATATATGATCTGATAGTGTCACAGAGCGATCGCCATGCTGGCCTCCTGACGAGTCAGCATTTTTGCCTTTCTGTTGTCCCAGGTAGCGAGGCCAATACCGACTATGAGGACAGAACACAGAACAGGAACTGTTATTGAGACTCTTCCCAGCCTGTTTCAAGGTCTGACACCTCCCTACCCGCTCTATTCCACTTCAATTTAGCCCATATTGTTAGGGCGCTTCCCGCCGCCGTGCACACCACTGTACTTTAGGGCGATTGCACATCCGTGCACATCTCACTTAGTATCCAGCTCACATGTTGCCATTACATCATTCACATATATCTGTCTAGGCCATAGAAAAGTGACAGTATGTCAACTAATGTGCCCTTGATCAGACTGTGAGGCATTTTGTCCGATATCAGGCTTGTGCTTTAATGTAAATAAAACGCAATTCACGGATCAACTTTTGACGAGATACATTTTCCATAATCTTTTATTAGAAGCATTAATATACCCAATTTTAATCAGCACAACGTTGACAAGAGCTCTCAACATCCCAAGCCTTGACAGCCTATAGACATTATTCAACAAACACGACATATCTTTGATATAAAGTTCACCAGAGATTGTACGATCGAACTCACTGCCACGTCCTTGTAAATAATCCTTGTTTAAATTCAAATGATTTTGTTTCGGTTCTTCTGGTGAAAGGAGAACCTACTGGTCACAAACTTTAGATAAAGACGTGGTCGGTTGAACTAATACTATTATCAATCTTCACATCTGAAATGAATACGTATCTCGGTATAAAAATCAATGTCCGGATAAACATTGTTGGTAATCTCATGTTGCACTACGCGTTCTACGTGATAACACAAAAAGCTAATCATCAAGCAAATCACTCAAGCAATCTAGGCAAGGCTAGTCTGTAAAAGATAAATTGAAGCCTCTTAGTATCAGCCATTTGCAACACCGTGTGATCTTATTTGGTGAGCACCCACAAACATATAGGCATGTGACGTGTGACAGATATTCACAACCACTGCTTCAAAGAGTCTCAATTATTCCGAAGGCGCTGTGAAGCCTTTCGATAACTTTCACCACATTTTTTTAGAACAACTTCGTTCATTGTACGTAAATCCATTATTTTACCCAAAATGTATTGTGACTGGCTTCTTAAATACATCGTCGCAAAACGAATGGGAATCGAGTCCACTCTTTTTCCCTGCCTCAACTTGGTGGTCATGCTTTCATTTTCAACTTAAGTGTCCAAGAGAATGTGACAGTATTCTGCAATGCTACGTTTTTAACTTAGGTTATTTTCGAAAGGAATTGTTACGTGCATATTAAAGGTCAGCGGGATAGCCAATAGTAGTGAAAAGCTGTTGTTCCGGGTAAACAAATTAGAATATGTTCATTTCTCTTTTACATTAATCATTTCTATTTTCCTTCTCATATATGTCTAGACATGGGCAACCTAAAACAGCCCACGTGCAGTCCATGACTGTGCGAAAATTAACCTGGATTAAGCTTGTGATTTCAATTATACGTTCGTCAAAATTTTTGGAAAATGCCTGCAAAAAATTGGTTTGCTCTTGATGCGATAAGCAGACGAATTGGTAAACTGTCCTGTTTCGTTCACCAATAATACGAATTGGTAAAACATATCTTTGCTAATTAAATCGGCTTTTTGAACATGTTAAGAAACACCCATTGAAGAATATGAAAATATAAAACTAGATAACGCAACCACGTAATCTTCAATATCAAATCGTTAACGCCAGCACCAGACGGTATTGATCCGTTGGTTTTATGAGCACTATCAGAAGTGTTGTGCGTTCCGCTGGTTAGGTTGTTTACAAAATCTGTAACATTAGGGGTCTTGCCACAAGAATGGAAACAGGGTATTATTAAACCTATGTTTAAGAGTGGGGACCCTAGTAGTCCCGCTAATTACAGGCCGGTCACATTGACTTTTGTGATCGGTAAAATTTTAGAGAAACTGATCAAAAGGAAAATAGAGCACTTTCTTTTGGAGTGTGGGCGTTGGTGTCCACAACAGCATGGATTCACCAAAAATCGCTCATGCGTAAGTAATCTGCTCCTGGCGCGAGAAAGTTGGTGTGCTTTGACTGATTCTGGTCAAGCGGTCGATGTCATTTTTATCGACTTTAGTAAGGCGTTCGACCGCGTGCCCCACCGCCGATTGCTCGTCAAGCTGGAGGGTTTGGGTATTCAAGGTTGTCTACTTAAGTGGATCGAGGCATTCATCTCAGGGCGGTCAAACCGTGTAGAGGTGAATGGAGTTTTGTCTTCAGAGATGATAGCAGGCTCTGGAGTGCCGCAGGGATCTGTCCTTGGCCCATTGTTATTCAAAGTTTTGTGAATGATATTCCGGACGCGGTAGCGATCGACTGTCTTTTATTCGCGGATGATCTGAAATTGTGGGCCTCTGTCAGTTCCTGCGATGGCCACAAGCAATTGCAACAAATAGTTGATGACTTAGTCAGTTAGACATCGCTGATCACTGCCTATCAATGAGAACAAGACAGTAGTCATGCGCATAAACTCCGATGACACTGGTGGTGAATACTTCTTGGAGGTAAGCCTATTAGAGCGGTGACGGTCGAAAAAGACTTAGGGATTCTGGTTATGGATTCCTTGAAGTCGAAGGCTGACACTTGTCGGAGAATAGGCAGCGCTACCAGGATGCTCTGGGCGATTCGGCGTTCATATACGTCCATTACCCCGAAAATGTTCCAGACACTTTTCTCTGCGTACATTCGTCCTCTGTTGGAATATGGGCTACCTGTTGCATTTCCTCAGTCTAAAGGCGAATGCGACTCCTTGAAGAGGGTACAAAGGAGGGGCACTAAGATGGTTCGTGGAATGCGCCAACTCGCGTACGAGGATAGTTAAAGCTTCCTGAAACTCTACCCCCTAGAACTTCGAAGGGAAAAATATGACCTGCTCCTGACACGCCGTACTCTTCTCGGTCAATATGGCGACGAGTTCCTCCAGTACTTCCGATTAGTAGGTGAGTCGAGGACTCGGGGACATGACTTTAAGTTGCAGAAGCCTAGAAGGCTGAAGCTGAGTAATGCGAGCACGCTATCCACGCGGGTGGTGAACACTTGGAACTCTCTACCGAAAGGGCTCCTGTCTCTACCTTCTGAACAGCTATTCAAAAGCGCGTTGGATCAGCATTTGTTGAGACGGATGGACTTGATCCCCGGAGTGATATAGTGGTGTTCCTCTACTCTCAGGGTTTGCATTGTTAGCAGAAGTCACCCATGTCTATTACTGTGATGAAGCTTAAACGGGATTTTATCCCTTCTGCTTTCGATTCAGAAGAAGAACAAGAGTAAAAATATCAAGTAATTCAATATATGTACTCAACTGAATAACAAAAATGCCTTAGATCGTAAAATAAAACACGAATATTCAGAGAAACAAACGAATTCTACAATAGAACCTTTGTGTTTTCGCACGGATTACTTACACGGTCTACACTTCTTCACATTAAATAGAAAAATTTAAATACTACGTCCCTGGTTGCTTCATGATAATGCACATTTTCAAGCACTTCATGGTTAGCATCGATTTTTCGAATAAAATAAACCACATTTATCTTTCCATCGTCAAGTAACTACCCAGGCTATACACCTTAATGGTAAACTATTCAAGCTTGTATCTGTTTCTGCGTGTATACCATTGATTACATCTCTCAAACCTAACTTTGAGACTTCTAGACAACCCTAAGCTGCTATATACGGAGATCAACACTCGGTGGGATGTGAAAACAGGTATCCCTTCGCTCAAGACACCCTCGGGTCTATCCACGTCACCTGAAGAAGTCGCCAGCACTTTGGGCGCGCAGTACGCTCCCATCTTTCGTGCTGCCCCTAAGTCCGTAGTCATACTTGCACCAGTGTCTCCTGTGCCTTCATTGAGCTCAATCATCTTCAGCCGCGACGCCGTCTACCACAAATTGACCCACCTGCGACAGAATAGCTCCCCGGGTATAGATCACATACACCCAAAGGCTTTGAATGCAGTCGCAGCATATATCTCAAACGATCTGGCGCTATATTTCCAGCGTTCACTCGACTCAGCTGAAGTCCCACAAACTTGGAAACAAGGCTTGATCACTCCGGTCTTTAAAGGAGGCGACCGCACCTTACCAGCTAATTACCGCCCGGTGACCCTGCTGTCTGTGATCTCAAAGGTCATGGAAAGTATTATAGCTGACACCATCACACGCCACCTTGAGGAAAATCACATCCTTGCTCATGAACAGCATGGTTTCCGGCCAGGACACTCCTGCCTATCCAACCTCCTGTTGGCCAGGGACGATTGGACGAAAGCCGTGGACTGCCGGGTGGCAGTTGACGTGGCATACCTGGATTTTTCGAAAGCCTTTGATAGAGTTGATCACCTTATTCTCATTCAAAAGCTACGCCACTACGGAATCGATGACCCCTTGTTGACGTGGATCAGCCGATTTCTGCAAGATCGCACATCGTGTGTGCGCGTCAAAGACGCCTATTCAGACTGTTTCCCGGTAACCAGTGGGGTTCCGCAAGGATCCGTACTCGGACCCACTCTCTTCCTTATATTCATCAATGATATCAGCATGATCTTATCAAGCTCATTTTTACTCTTCGCGGATGACCTCAAGGTTTGGCGTCGTATATCTAGCTTCGAAGATCATCAAATCCTGCAACGTGACCTCGACCGCCTCTATCAGTGGTCATTAGAACACAATTTACCGTTCAACTCAGAAAAATGCCACATTCTGACCATTCGACACTCTGTTCGTTACGCTTATCACTTGGGGGACGAACTTTTGCGCCATGTGGACCAGGTAAGCGACCTCGGCGTCATCGTACAGCACGACTTGGGCTGCTCCAGCCAGTGCAACAAGGCTGCAAGAACCGCAAACCACAGTGTTGGTCTTCTGAGGCGACTTTTCAGACGCTTTGACCGACGACTCTTCCCACAGCTACTGTCCGCTTACATCCGCCCCCCGCTCGAATATGCAGTCAGTGCGTGGCATCCGTGGCTCCAACAAGACATGAACGCCCTCGAACAGCCACAACGGCGAGCAACAAAGCTTATCAACGGCCTTCAAAACATGTCCTACGAAGAACGGCTGCAGTATAGCGGCCTCTTCTCAATCCGCTACCGACTCCTCCGCGGAGATTTGCTTTTGACCTTTCGCATTCTCACAGAGAATCAGCACCCTTGCAAGTCCCTGATGCCTCTATCCAATCGACGTAATCATCGTGGGCACAATCTCAAGATTGCTCATCAGAACAGCCGATTGAACAGTCGAAGGTATTTCCTACCCCTTCGCATATGCCGTGTCTGGAACGCTCTCCCGCCGGAGGTGGTATGTGCTGAGTCACTGTCTTCGTTTAAGCAACGCCTAGACAAACACCTATGGCAATCAACTTTCAAGTGACTTGTTTATCTTTCGCCATTCCGATCTACCCCATTATACTACATACCACTCACATATCCATAAACACTAACACTTTTCCAGTCTTTTCTCCCCAGCTTACAAGCATCAACGTTGCTCACGCCAAAGCAACCGTCCGCAAGTCCGTCATGCACTGGAGGACGTGGTGGGAATGTGTCTTGGGCTGACACTTCTCCCTATAAAAAGCCACAAATGTCCAATCAAGGTGTATGCTATACGCGAACATGGCCCGCTATAAGGCCTATTTGCCTCCGTTTTTCTCTCATCATGTATGCTTTTTAGCACGCTTTGTGCGACCCTCTGTACACACCACCCAGTGGTTTCTTACAAGCTATCAGCTTTTATTACCACAATAAAACTATTGACTATTGATGGGGAACACAGTTAATTTGGACAATAAAACGAGGTAAGAAAACTCACTTGAACAATGCAATTTGACGGGAGGAAGCTTTAGTTCATTTGCAATATCGCTGTTTTTGATGGTGCTAGCTTCGTCCACCGTTTTTCCCTTGACCCACTCAGTTGCAAGGGAACTAGAAGCAATCGCAGAGCCACAGCCAAACGTCTTGAATTTGGCATCCACGATCCGACCGTTGCTATCAACCTATGGAAAACATGCAATGGATTAAATTTGACAGTGCTGAGTTGTTCGATGCAGGCAACATCCGGTCTTTTCTACCGAACACGCATCAGGACTTGAATGTATAAAATCACAAGCTTATGGCCAAGTAAAATACGCAGTCATAAAATGTGCGTGCGGTAAGATTCTCTCAGGTTAAATAGGCTGATAACCGTGAGAGACGCAGTTCATTACCGTCGACAAATCATGCCTAGAACATCGGTACTGGGCAATTAGAAGTTAACTCAACTTAATTCTTATAGGTTCGCCATGCTTAATGCCTGAACCGTAACAGCCTGATACTGCCTCAGGGTGGCAAAGCGATTTCTTCAACTCAAAGCTACAATGTAAGTGCTGGCAGCTGCACATCTGAAGCAATGCATACGAAAATAGGGTCGGTTACTTTGAAGTGAACAAGGATATTTCATGCAATGAGGCCTTTTCGTATGTTTGACTGATTTAATGAAAGCGCACGATTCTTCACATATGGTCCAGCAAAGATGTAACCAAACATTCACCCAAAAAGCTACTTGAACTTTCACTATAACCAGGGGTTTGGAATAGAGCGTCGTCGAATAACGCAGTGAATGACCGAGCAATTTACGCTAACAGAGCGCTTATTACGATTGAAACACAATAAACGCTAGTGTAGCATTGGCTCATGATAGGACAAGAACAGCATCTGTTAAAAGTGACTTCGCAGGATGTGATGTGTGAAAGCACAAGCCTGATCCAGGCAAAGTGCCGCACTGTCAGAGATTGCACGTGGGCTGAGATACCGTCAGGTTGCCCAGGCCTAGACAGATATTGGCATTGTAAATTTCAGTCATAGGCAGCCACATGAGCTTTTTAAAATAGTTGCATGCTAATTAGAAAGACGATTGCGAGAAAAAATACAAGGAAATGTGAGGAATTATAAATCAGACAGTTACAGACGAGCAAATGCGGATGTGCTCACTAAATCTATTCGACAGAATATATACGCTATACTACGACATATCTATTCAATCAAAAGGGTCGTATTTCAAACGATCTACCAAATGGGAAGTTTAAAACAGTAAGTCGGCATTTGGATAGACCACCACGGTGATATGAAGACGACCAAAATAAAGCCATATAAAACATCTACCATGTAAGTTGATAAGAAGTATCACTCGAATGTTTACTTTGAAAGCACGGTGGAAAGAATCAACTACAAGCTCGTTAAAGCAGGCGTTGCCTTAGGCTTCTAAACTATCACGTCAGCTCCATGCAAAGGCCGCAGATCGACCGAAAAACAATTAGGGTTGTGAACGTTGTAAGACAAACTGTAAATGCTTGAATGTACTGTTTGTTTACCTAAGACTATGTAGTAAGAATTTACCATTCACTTGAGATGAAGATTCATGATTACTATCGAACGATTGATTCAAACAAAAGCAAAATAATAACTCCAGTAAACGGCATGCAGCATGGTTAGACAGTCACCACAGATTATGCGCTCTTGGATAATGAAATCAAATTTAAAAAAAAATTCAAGCAGTGAGATAACGACGTACTTTGATCTGAAAGTTTCATCACATCACCACAGCCGGTGGCGCCACAAGACCTGTTCCGACACTTTTATCCTTTTTATCAAGTGAACCAACATTACGAGGGCGCTCCGTAATGAAATCTAGTACATTTAATGATACGAACTATTGGCTCCAGTGCAGCATAAAGCGAGAAACAACATTATGTTTGCGACAATTGTTCATCATTTTACGCTTGAAAAGAGGTCAAGGCCAAAGATTTATCGACGTGAATGAAATTTATTTAAAGTTTATTAAACATCCGTTAAAACAAACCACCAGCTATAACCATACAATATAATTACTTACTGTAGTTTCTCAATCGTATACAGCACAAAAACTTAATTTACAACAGATCATAGTGCCAGAATAATACAAAAATATTATATGTTTTTATGATTCTTGAACTGGGTATTCTTTTTTTTTCATCCGAACACACGATACTCGACGCTTTTCTTGTTCTAAAATGATTGCATCTATTGTTTTTGGATCTGTGTTTTCGGTTTGAGCCTCAGGAGAGACTTGCTCCCGCTCTTCTATCAAGAAATGGAATGAAATATTGTATGCCCATGCGGGGATGAGGCGCCACAGTTCATCCTATACCCAGTTTCTTCGATTAATAATTTTTCTTATTTTTTGTACAGTGAGATACGGGATTTTCCCCAAAAAATAATCGTCTTACCATACATGATGCATACAACCAAGAATGATATGGCCGTTACATCCAATATCCTCTACTATATTGTTCATGTACACCAAGAATAGAGGAGGTCCAAGTACCGGAACTCCAATTGTGACGTCTATTCTTCTAGAGAAGTTGCTGCCAAGGCAAACTTAGACGTGTCTATCAGTAAGATATTCTCTTACCAATTCAGCAACATTCCCGTTAATCCATAGGCCTCGATCTTTTTTATTAAAATTTCATAGTTGACTATATAGAAAGCTTTGGAAATGTCGATATAGCAAGCATGTACAGCCTCACCTTCGTCCAACCCTCGAACCTAGTAAGAAGATTAGATAAACAGCAATGATTACATTGAAAACTGTGTTGTGCTGAAGTCAAGATATTTTGATTTTCAAAATGTTCTCTTATACGCGCAGTCACAATGCGTTCCATTAATTTAGAGATCGCCGGACATAGCTTTACCAGTCTATGGTTTGATATGTCTGAACGGCTACCGCGTTTGTAGATAGGGTTATCATCCCGGGTTTCCGATGTGGTGATATTTTTCCTTCGTGTAGGCTGAGATCGAAGCACACAAACGGTTTCGCGGTTATTGCCGCTCATCAGGTATGCGTATCCGTGACCTGACATTCAAACGCCGATCTGACTTTGTGCTAATCCCAATTATTTGCGAATTCGAGGATAAATCCTCATTTATAAGTGTGGTCGAAGATAAGTAAGTCGGAAGACTGCGAACTTCTCCAGAAGGATCTGGACAACCTCTAGATTTGGTCCCTAAAAGATCGCATATTTTTCAATTTCCAAAAGTGCTACATGTTTAACATTGGAAAATTTGCGAAGTTCCAGTATTTTCTTGGAACACAGCCTCTCGAGTACCATAAAACAAAAGGACTTGGGTGTGTTAATAAACAACACCCTAGGAATGTCGAGCCACTGCAACTACGTCTATCGCAAAACATCACAGAAATTGTCACTTCTAGAGAGAATTTTCGGTAGGTTCTCAAAACAGACAATTCCCTGTATTATAAATACGTACATTAGACCCACGATGGGATATGCAGTTCAAGCATGGTCGCCATGGCTTAAAAAAGATGTTGCGACTTTGCAACGAATATATCATCGAGCTACCAAACTTGTCACCGGACTCAGACGGAAATCCTACAATCAGCGAATCAAAAGGCTAAATTTATTTGACTATCCACGTCGTTGTCTCCAAAGGGATTTTATTCTGGTTTACAATATTTTGAATACCGAAAATCACCCTCTACAATGCTTATTGAATCTACGGAGCTCACTTAATACAAGAGCTCACATATTTACTCAAACTGTCCCTCACTCGAGACTCAACTGCAGACATTTTTTGCCGTGCTAGTTTGTTTTACTTGGAACAATCTGCCAGATAATGTTGTAAACTCACCAAATCAGCAAACTTTCAAGAGAAGCCTTGATGTCTTTTTTTCACTAAACCCGTTCATCAAAGAAAACTATACATCTTAACACCATGCGTCTACATTTATTATCCTACCAATCAAAAAATATTTCTGACCTTCAGATCTTTAATTGATTCTTGAACTGCTCAGTAAGCAAACTAACCCATTTTGCTTGTTATATTATTCGTTGTTGCCATACTATTCTGTGGTTTTTTGTAAAGCTATATGCTTTTTAGATCATTAAAATTGAATTGAATTGAATTGAAGTGGTTAGACCCGAGCGTATCTTCAGCGAAGGGATACCTGTTTTAACTTTCCTCCGAGCGTTCGTCTCCTTATTTAACAGTTTAGAGTTGTTTAGAAGTCTTAAAGTTAGCTCTTGTTGATAAAGGAATTGCTTATTATGTTTGAGAGCTATACACTGGTTTCACAATAATCTGTAGAATTTCCAATTCTCTGAAGTAGGGCATCGAGAGAAAGTATGCAATGCAAGATTCCGTAGTACAATCATTTTTCTGGGTTCGGCTTCTAATTGTCGGTCGGTCGCGTTTTGTTGGTATTGCCTTGATAGTAGATGATAGGTCAAGTAATGTGTGCCATCTTGTAACAAAAAAATTCAAGCAGTATCAAGTTGCGCAGCATGTAACACGTTTCACGTGTTCGCGGCAACAAGCTCACGCATTAGCGTGTAGTTCGTAATCCTCCGAGTAGTGATGTCCGGTGTCCCCGCATAATGAGAGTAGCAGAGGTAGTCAAATATCAGCACAGCTTGATCAGCATGACCCAGTGGGGGTTCGATCGACATGTTTTCGACCATCAGTTCTTCGTTGGTGAGTATCAGATCGAGGGTGGACGGGACCTGGTGGCCACAGAATCGTGTCGGTACGTTGACATGTCTGTACAATGTATGGATAGCAATAAATTTTTATAAGTCACGTCCAAACTGATGGCTGGGCGAGCCTGACGATACACACGGAGAGTTGAAGTCTGCCATTATGATGACATGCGTGAAGTGTTGAGAAAGTCCGAGTCGGATGGCAGCCAGCAAATAAAAGTCTGTACTAGATTCCGCATTTGGAGGGCGGTAGATCACACACAACAAGGCCACATCGTCGCGCTGCAAGGTAAATCTACACCACAAAGTGTCAGGAACAGATAGATCATGGTCTTGAATCGCTTCACAGCGTAGTGCTTGCCTGTAATATCGTAGGACACCTCTGCCCCTAATCTCACGATCAATGCAAAATGACAGCATGTTTAGGAGCATTAGTTCAGTATATATTATGTTTGGGATCAACCAGGTTTCTGTGGTGGGAATGAGATCAAAATTTTTTGTCCAACAGAGAAGTTGTAATTCGCAGAATTTGCTCATGAATCCTCGGGTGTTCGTACAGTAACATGACAGTGTATCGCGGTGGAGATGGGCCTCGTGAGGTGTAACACCTAGGAAGCAGAACCGGGAGGGATAGTCTGTGTTAGGTTTTTTTGAAGCGGCTGCTTCACATAATTCCGGCTGATCTACCTCGGTTGTTGGTTCGGTAATTTTCGTCTCGGATGTAATCCGATTGCTATCGATATACGACTGCAGGCGAATTTCTGAGGGATCTTTCCATCGGTTAACATACCAACAGTCGAGTGCCAACGAGACCATACTATCAGACTGGAATGCTATCTTCGTAAATACGGAGGGGCACTGCCTCTGTAGTTCGGTGACTTAGGTAGGCGTTTGAGAGATGTTGCGAGTGTGGCCGTTATGTCAAATTGCAGTTGTATAAAGCGTCATTGCTGACAGTCGTGAATGTTGTTTTTGGAGTCGTCAGCTTCTGAATGCTCGGGAATGCCGTGTACATATATGCTGCGTTTGTCATTGTCTTGCTTCCAGTCAAAACGGCTTTTTCTTGGCTTGCTGTGCTGCTCATATTAGGTCCGCGAAGATGCGTATTGGGGTAGGGGATTTGCGAAGTGCGTACGTGGAGAAAAGCACTGTTTCACCTGCTTCAATGGACTTGATTATGACACGAAGAAGTCTGGGTTCTCCTGGGTGATGCTAATTCGGAGGCCTGGACAACCGCACCACGCTATCTGATTTCGAGGAAACCTGAAGGGTATGGAAAATTTGATCATATTGCTGAAAGTCTTCAGATAGACGTTCTTTAATACACGGCGACTTCGATTCCGCTACATTTGTGCAGATCACTGTCATTCTACCATCGCAAGAATTCTGCATAAGGTTTTTCTGTTGGTTAACAGTAGGACGTGTTGCATCCATTGATGGGACTAATTTTGGCTTCGAGATATGGGATCAGTATGCACACGAGGTTAAGCAGCAACCGCTTTGAAGTAGCCAAGCTTGGTGGCAATCTTGGGTCAGATATTGTCCTTATAAGAATGAGGTGGTGATGAACAAGTCGCAAAATTCGTTTCGAGTAGTTTCACGCGTGTTCCCAAGGAAGAGATGATTTCTTTCTGCTGATCGAGCAAAGTAAGCGAAGAGCGGATAATCGGTTTTTTGACCAATGTACGCAAAACCATGGTAAGTTTGTGCGCTGTCGAGGCTCTTTTAATTCTGACGTTGATAACCCGGAACAACGCGAGTCGAACCATGTGGAGCAACTACTGCACTCAATTCCTCCAGATACGGCTTTGGATCAGTTTCCCTTGCCAAAAATGTTGGTGTCCATAATTGGCAAGATCGACGTTCGTTTTTTGCTGGATTTATGCTCTAATTTTTTGAACGTTTTCATTTACCCGTTGCTACATTTACCGGATTCTGGAGTAAGTTTACCGTTTGATTTTGATTTATTATCAACCATGCTGACATAAATCGAATGAAAAAATTCTGTCACGACCAAAAAGACTCCACTTGCGCCAGTTGTATTAGGTTACAAGTTTTACAAGGTTACAAGTTTTACCAATGGCATATAACAAATGACATTCAATAAACTCTGGCGTATCATTTCCTGTCACGTACCCTGATGATATAAGAAGGAATGAAATACCATCTTTGAAAATAGTGGGCACGCATCATTAGCATTTAATAAACAGAAATTCAGTTCAGTTCAGTTAAAGTTCAGTTGTGTAGTAGACGGACTCACCAGTTATGTAGTAGACGGGCTCACCAATTATGTGGTCGACCAAAATAATTGTCTGGCACTACACACAATAAGGCAAAAATGGAAAGAAATAACTAAAAACCAAAGGAGCAAATGTCCAAATAAAGATCTATTGAAGTCCAGCGGTAGCGAAACAATCAACACGGAAAAGTCCAAGAGATGATGGAATCCAAGGTGCAGAAAGCGGTAAAATTTTGGAGGATCGTTTGATCACAATTCCGGCATTCGGCGGCCCACGCAAACTCCGCAACCGCGGAAGAAGACAAAGTCCGAGTTCCGAATTGTATTACCGCCAAAAAGTGTCTTGTAAAAGCGTTAATACGAACGAAGTGTACATTGCCCAAAAAGGAATAACCATATAAGGGCAAAAGTTGTATGTTCAAAATACTAAGTTACAAAGTGAAAGTAATTCTCTGCAGTTTCACAGGGCAGTAAGTGGCTAACGAGCAAATCGAGCGTCCAAAATTTCTTCCGGTGGATAGCTTCAGAGAAGCAACCACCACTGCAAAGCGTTTTTTCTTATTGTGATTTTTATATCCTCGATGATCGCGACGCCAAGGGATTAACCGGTTTTTATTTAGGACGCACCTCTTTATGAATTATGCTGGAACAATAAAAATGAATTTCTCTTCACCAGTACGGTCTGTTAGCTCATCAGTTACTCATCGAAAGTCCGAACACACGCAAATTCAACTGACATTGTTCTGGAGGATGTGGTGGGTAGTTGTGTCCGAGTTGACGCCCTACCTGTTTAAATGCCAAAAATTCATCGATGGTGCAGGCTAAACGCGAATGAGTCCCGCTATGTGGCCCTGGAAACTCAAACATTTCTTTCTTTGCTTTTTCGACCCACCGCTCAATATATCCTGCAGTTTGTACAAGCTTTTAGCTTCTTATACCGTAATAATCTATTGAACTATTGAACACACTAATGTTTCTCCTCACATATTGGTAAGGGGAGTTTTTCTGTTGCATTTCAGATTACTCTCATACTAAAATATATTTGTGAAGATATTTTCTTAAAGTGGTGGATGCTCTTCTGTGCGATACCCCTGAAAAAAATCTGGACGCTCGATTGGCTCGTTTGCCACAAACTGTCCTATGCAAACCGAACTGAAATGAAATGAACTATTGTGCCAACTAGAAGTTGGTAAAGGAACTATCCGAAAAGCTGCTGCTCAGAAAGTGAAGTATCTTAGCAATAATATTACAGGCAATTTTATATGGGCTACCTAATGTGCCGAAGCTGCATGCAATGCTCGTAGAGAATTGTTCAGACTTCGCTCAGCGTTATCTTGCCAAACTTTATTTCATTATACAAAGTAGTCGTGCGGCCTCACATAGAATGCTCTGTTCAATCCTGGGCACCGTACTTAGAAAAAGATATAGCATGTCTCGAAAGTGTCCAGCGCCTTGCGACTAGGATGGTTGAGGGACAGACAGGTAAAACCTATGAGACTAGACTCGTTTTGTTCTCACTAAAGAGACAGCGGCTGCGAGATGACCAACTAGAAGCCTTCAAGATTCTAAAGGGTCTTACGGGTGATAATATTACTGAAATCCTTAAACTTGTCACTAAAGCAGCTAAAAAGGGGAAGTCTATGAAACTACTTAAGAGTATGCCCAGGTTGCTGGCACGTGAGCACTTTTTCAGAAACCGTGTGGTCAACTTCTGGAACAAGCTCCAAGATTGCATAGTAAGTGTAGCGACCAAATCATCACTGGGGAATACTTTCTGTCACGGAAAATAGCTGCCTGCTACAAGCCACGAGATTCTTAAACCGGGAGTGACGAGCGTTTACGAATAGATCCCAAATCAGAACAATACCTCCATTTACGCTGTACTATATTGACAAAGACGATTAAAAAGCAAAATATAACAAACCTCAACGGTAATCGAAAACAGGTTTCAATGCAAACCCAACAAACGGAAGTCAAACAGCTCAGTTGAGAGCACAAAAATTACCGTTTTCCAATAATGGTAAACACGGGTAACGGACAAATCAAAATGTGCGGAAGCCCAACTGCAGTTAAACAAAGGAACAATATTCAGGAAAGAAAACTCTCACAGATTTAATATTTAGTTTAAATGTTACTTTTCAATTTAAAGAACAAACAAAAAACATCACGGAAAAATTATGACACAAAAAACCTGATACGGAACACGGGTGTAAGGTGGGAAACAAATTTATCCAGTTCGATTGATCTTGCTGGACCGAAAGAGGAATTTTCAAGACATCACCGCGGATTCATACACCGCCCACCAAAATTCCTCCAAATCTGAAAAGCAAGTAGGGACACAAACACTGAACTGCGGGGCTCTCCTCTACCTGGCTACCCGAACCGTGTACCTGCGCGACCCATGACAGCGACTCGACGATCAAATGTTTGATGGTATCTCTGGAGTTGGCAGACCCAAGGACCCGCCTCCCACCTAAAACATTTGCCTTCAGTGTAATCAACGTTCGTCTTCGCATGCAACCGGCAGGCTGAATGCTTGGTGGTATTTCTGGGGTAAGCAGATCCGAATACGCGCCTCCCACCTTTAGTACCAGCCTCCGGGCCCGACACCCCAGGTACACCCTATTCCCCACCCTACTGCTACACTACTCGGCACCCTCAAGCAAACATAGCTTCCTAACATCACGCTCCAAGATTCCTGCGGATGAGCGCACGGTGACTCTTCGAAATATTCCATCTCCACTATCGTTACATTCGAGCACCAACACTAGCGGCCACTTATCCTTTGGGACTTGGTCACTCACTAGCAGTACGACATCGCCTTTCTTCAAGTTTCTCTCTGGCTTCAACCATTTTTGCCTTCTTTGCAAGGTTGGGAGATACTCCTTGATCCATCGATTCCAAAAGATCCCAGTGAGATAATTCACTTGCTTCCACTGACGCGTATACCGATCACGTAAACTAGCATCAGAAGGGATCCCCATGTTGCTTCCTATCAACAGAAGATGGTTTGGAGTCAGAGGTCCATCGTCGCGGCTATCCAATAACGGTGGCATCAAAGGTCGATCATTTAATATGCGTTCTACTTTGCACATAAAAGTATGCAAACTTTCGTCCGTCAACGTCTGCGCATTTACTATGGCGTTTAAAATATTTCTGATTGAACGCACCATACGTTCCCAAACGCCGCATCTATGGCTAGAACTAGGGGGGTTAAAGTGCCATTTGAAATGATGAACAGCCAGACGATTAGCGATCACGTGGTTATCGAGCCTTTGAATGTGCTCTCGAACGGCCCATACAAAATTCGTGCCATTGTCGCTGTAAATCTCAACGGGTTTCCCTCGCCTGCCAACGAAACGCATCAGTGCCATGATGAACGAATCTGTAGTGAGCGAGTGTGCAACTTCAATATGGACCGCTCTAATACGTAGACAAGTGAAGACACAGCCATCCCTTTTCTCAATCGAACGACCACGTTTGACTGGGAAAGGTCCAAAATAATCCAAACCAACCGATTCAAAACAACGCAGGCCCTGCTGAATCCGAGCCAATGGAAGTGGCGACATCATCTGTTTACACTCGACTGCCAGTTTTTTACGACACCGGGTGCACTTCCCTATCAACCTTTTTACTGCGCGACCCCCTTGAAGTATCCAAAATTGTCTGCGTACTAAATTCTGCACATGAACCATGCCACAATGTCCTTCAATTTCATGAAAATACCGGATGATGAGTTCAATGACAGTATGCCGCGAGGGTAAGATAATTGGAGTACGAAAAGCCGCAGGATAGCTGGAATAATTTAAGCGTCCACCAACACATAAGACTCCATCCAGGACTACCGGGTTCAACTTGGCAAATCTGCGATGCCTCAGGCAATTCTTGTTCTGTTTCGTTTCATAGTGTGCAAGCTCATCAGCAAACACTTCCTGCTGCACGAACATGATTACTTTCCTTTCTGCATTTCGCAGTTCGGATACTGTGATTGCAGACAGTGATCTCAACGAATTCCGCTCCGGTGACTTCAGTTTGAGGTAATCAACAAACCTTGTCAGCCATGCTATACTCCTGAGCAACTTCGACCAACTAGAGTGATAGTTTACGACAGCATTCAAACCATATTCTAGTGAGCTATTTGCCGATGTTATATTAACCCTTTTATATTCTAGTTCCGGAGAATGAACTGTGTTTGTATCCAGGTTCAGAAATTTTCGCTCTGGCCATACAAAAGGGCCTGTCAACCATCGCTCCTGTTATGTCTGGGCTGTACTGTTGTTGGCCCAGCCCGTGTGGTCAGAGAGAACGCAACCGTCACTCAACTCGTGTATTGACCGAATGCAACAACACAACAGCTCCAACTCAAATTTCGAACGTATGCCCCTTGAAGCCAGGTCTGCAGGATTTCACCTGAATTCACATGACTCCACTGTGATGAATCGGTATACTGATGTATAATCGCTAGGCGGTTGGCGACGAACGTAGAGAATCTAGAAGTAGTGTTGCGTATATAGTGCAGGACTATCATCGAATCAGTCCAAAAACAGATTTTAGAGAAAAGTTTAGACATTCCTTCCTTTAACAACTCACTGACACGTACAGCCAATACTGCAGCATTGAGCTCGAGGCGGGGAACAGTGACAGTTTTCAAGGGAGCTACTCTGGATTTTCCAAAAAGAATACAGCTTTGACATTCGTTTGCACTTGAAATGTGCTTAGCGTACGTTAAAGTACCGTATCCTGTTTCTGAGGCATCGGCGAATATATGCAGCTCAGAGTTACAATGCGATTTTTTATCGGCACATCTGATACATTTTGACACAGATACGGTTTCAATGACATTAGCTAACCGCAAATAATCGTTCCAACAAACTTCACCAGCCTCACAAATAGGTTGGTCCCATCCAAGACCCGATTTGCAGAGTCTTTGAAGTAGCATCTTTGGAGGAAGGCAAAGTGGAGACAAAAGTCCCAATGGGTTGTTAAAGGATGGCACAGGCGATAGTATGCCACGACGAGTCATTGGCCTCTCGGGTAGGTTGAATCGGAATTCAAAGACGTCGCAATCCGCGTTCCATTGCAAATCCAATGGTCCATGCCCATGACCGTAAATGTGGCACAATCTGAACTCGGCAGGTCTTTTAACAAACGTTCATCGTTTGACACCCACTTCCTCAAATGGAAGCCGCCTCGAGAAAGCATATGTCGACATTGGTCAACAAACTTCTTGGCGACAATAGAGCAGTCAAATGATACCTAACAATCATCAACATAAAAAATTTCCTTAACAGCACGTTGGGTAAATTCATCATAATCATCAGCGAAATCCATTGCGGTCTTTCGGAGAGCATAATTGGCGCAGAATGGGGAAGACGTAGCTCTGAATGGATGAGCTGTCATCTCAAATTCGACCGGATCTTTTTCGACAACCGCATCATCCCACCACAGAAATCGTAATGCCGAAAGATCTTTGTCAGGTACTTTAACTTGCATGAACATTTCCTCAATGTCTGCAGCTAGAGCTGCCTGACCTATCTTGAAGCGCAAAAGCACGGTAACCAGATTCGCTGTTGTATCAGGGCCCTGGCACAGCATATCGCTCAATGAAAACCCATGAAATTTGGCAGCGCAATCCAGTACTACTCGAAGTTTTTCTGGTTTTTTGGGGTTCAACACAGCGTGATGAGGTAGATACCACAAGGGCCGATTACTCTCGGCAACATACGGTCCAACCTTCCTTGCATACCCTTTGGTCACGTTGGCATTCATCACTTCTGTGTATTTTACACCAAATTGAGGATCTTTCAGGAAACGCCTTCTCAGACTTTCTATCCTTTTGAACGCGACTGACCGATTACTGGCAAGTTTGGGGACACTATCCTTCCAGGGAAGAGGTACTACGTAATGCCCATCGACTAGCCTTGATTCTTCCTCCACTAGCTGAAGTACCTTTCTATCTTCGACGGAAGGGGAATTCGTAATGCAACTCGAATCTTCAAATTCCGAGTCTTACATTGTTTTCAACAGCGATTCTATTTCACAAATTCCGCCAGAGAGCAGATTGACCAGGGCTGTTTTATGCGCTTTATAGTTCGTAGGTCCCAACAACACCCAACCGAGTAAGGTTTTCACAGCGTATGGCTGTTTCCGAGCACCCAATCGTTGTTCGATTGCCTAATGTGCTTCCAGGATGTCACATCCAATCAAGATAACTATTAGTTTACGGTTAGTTTCCTCAAATACCACATCCTTGAGATGGGACCATCGACCTGCTAATTTTGAACGAGGCCGCATGTTTGCAAAGGGCATGATTTCATCAACGACCAAAGCCTTGTTGATGTCAGTTATCTCCAGTCCATTTAGCGATTCCAACTTGAGCTCACTAGCAAGCTGGCGAGCGGACATTGTACCGTTCATCGTCTTAATGCGAGTTTCTGAAGCTTGCATCTCAAGTCCAAGTTTTTCAGCGACTTCACGACAAACGACTGTCGTATCAGAACCAGAATCAAGAAATGCGTATGGTTCCAAGAAACCTCCAGGTCCTACCAAGCGGACGGGTAATACCACCATATAGACAACTTGCCCACAGTTCGTCATGCTCACTGTTTTGCTTTCAACGTGAGACTGGGCTTTAGGTTCCCAATGCAGCAATGTGTGGTGAGGAGC
>JACCGJ010004623.1:0-13772 GCA_013407085.1 Atriophallophorus winterbourni
GTTAGAAGTTAAAACCACTACCTCCTAAATCTAAAATAATTATTAAAAAAGTTTTTTGCATGTGCTTACTAACAAACTACAAGTAATAAGGCTTGGTTGCTGATGACAACGCAGCAGTTGTTTGCATGAAGGCGTGATGATTGTACTACAGACACTTTTTGGAGGGTCTGACATAGGTAACGGAAGATTTATATAGTGATTAAGCTAATTTATTATGAAATATTAATGAAAAAACTACTGTAAAGTCATCGCATAGGAAAGGTTCAGTCCAGTCTTCGGCATTAATAAGGTTTGCGAAGTTTTTCCAGTTTATATGACTAATGATGGATGATGTTCTACATATTTTCACTTTAAAGTTGCAATTCAATTCGAATGTTATGATATTGTGGCCACCTTTAATACGATTATGATATTTCCAAGGTAAATGGATTAACATTATGAGTGAGGACAACGTCAAGAATATTGTTGTTACGCGTTCGTTCATCGATAAACTGCTTGAAGCCTAACAGATTTACGCTGGAAAATGGTATTTGAGTTTCATAGGAGTACTATTTTCCCAGTTTTGTGCGGTCATTTAAAATCTTTTGATGTCATTTATCATTCGCGGGGGAAGTCAAGCCATTATAAAGCAATTAATCAAGCACTAGATTGATGTTTGTGTCGCAGACGGTGTGTAATAGACACTTCGAAGTCAAGGTCAATGGTGGGTAATACTAGCCAGATAGAATCTTCCAGGTGTTCAATGGTAGTGATCTGATTTGATTTTCAACATTGACGACTTTTGTATCATTACTATGCACATAACATATCTTGGACAAGTAAATCGCGAATGTAACTTGTCACAAGATGCACATTATCCAAAATATGATTCGTTATACGTGGATCAATACACCGGTGAATACATTCCACACGTAAGTTTTATCGATAAACATGTTTACCGTGCTTTGAATTATACCCAACGAGCAATACGAGGGAGAACATAGTACGGCTAAAAAAACAAATTGTTAGCGGCAACGCAACACGAACCTGCAACTGAATACGTAAGCTTGTATTTACGTTAATCTTCCTAATATTCTATTATACTGTATATACCTTAATTCTATACCTATCTCTCCTGCAGGTGTTGTCATCTCGTGCCTCCGGACACATCGCAATATCAATTTGAGGGTAGAAGGATACGAGGAATAGAAGGTTCACTGAAACAAAACTTGCTGTTCAACAAATTTCGAAATATATATTTTATTTAACATCCATTGGCTTTCTTAACCTAAGGCAGTAAATTGGAAATGGCCATATTTCATAGTGCGTTAAAATTGTGTTGTGTTGAGACGAGTGAAATGTTGCTCTCTTAGCTGATTGTGCATCATGGTTAACGTTCTATTAGTGAAGCTGCATGGAATTTAGTGAGCTTTTTGAACTATCATGTAGCTTGTGACTCATAAATATTTCTCCATGACATTGTACGTTGACTAACCGCTCATGCTCTGTGAGATAGACAAATAATTTCCACATGGCTCCCCTCTCACTACATGTGGTAGAGCGTTTAGTTTCATTTGCCCCCTGTAGTCTGCTAGTCTGTACAAGGTGCGCACTTTCGTCCAATAAGATTGCGAGTTTGCGCGAAAGCGTCACCCCCTCACTCGCTTGAATCGAAAGACAGTCTCAGGCTGAGAGATTACAGTGTATGTAATAATTTCACCACACAGAATATCAGCCTTAAATCGGTGACGGCATATTGACACTGGTTTACAAATCTGTATCATAAATAAAACGTTACATGAATGCGTTGACATGTTAAGTAGGTCAGACAATTGCACAGTGCGTAGGCAGCGTGATATGTAACCCAGACTTGTAGCTACTTTGGGGTAGAGAAATGCAGACAGTCTATGTGGAATGCAGGTCATTTCATGTAACGAGACAAATGCGTCTCATATTCGCAAACGTATATTCAGTAGATAGCAAACTTCCGAATTAATCTATCTATCTATCTATCTATCTATCTATCTATCTATCTATCTATCTATCTATCTATCTATCTATCTATCTATCTATCTATCTATCTATCTATCTATCTATCTATCTATCTATCTATCTATCTATCTATCTATCTAGAAGAGAAATGTGCTTAGCAATGAGTTCCCTGTGGGTTGAATACCTTTAATGATTTGTTGTACACTCAAACTTGTACGATCCTTCAAGGTCATATCGGAGTTCAGTGACTTCCTCGCTAATTCTAAAGCGCTTGTATTGCCCATATCTATCGAAAGATAGATAGATAGATATATGGATAATCGGGTTATTATAATTCCATTCAATACAATTCATTACAGACAACTACAAACTATGCAGATGTAATTTAGTTGAAACGAAACAGTGATACGTCTGTTATCCGCATATCTTTAATATTCATTTTATGATTGTATTTTACGGTCTGCTTAGAGCAAGTTTCATTCCGAAAAACAAATTCAAGTTTTCTCGACCATTTTGTACACTACGGAACATTTCCATGTTGACCTCAACGTATCAAGTTGACGGTCAGTTTAGATCAGGTTACATTCAGAATAACAACTTTCTGTCGGCCAGTGTGTTTGCTTCGCACCCCTCCCATGTTGACCTCAAGGTTTGGCAACACGTTTAGCCTTACCGTCCACCGGGTTTTCAAACCGAGCCGGAACATTCCCATGTTGACCTCAATGTTTTGCAACAAGCTTAGCCTCTCGGCTGGTAGTATACCGTAGTCTGTACTTTTATTTAAGGTCATATCTAAATCAAACGTAGGAGCAACAACAAATCAACGCATATGAATCTTGTAGGAAAAGTAAACTATTTTCATGAAAGTGGATAACGTTGTACGACCACTGAGACGCATATAGCGTATTAACGGAATGTGTTATATTATAACTGTAGATAAATCATTTTGTATACTAGTGTATTTGGAAAGAATTCAACGATAATCTTGCAGGAAAAATGAAAGAATCTTATCGTGAAATTAAATCCGGATAAATGTTGATTGTACTGGATACACTTTGAAGCTTGTTTCCGTCTGTTTGCTGTCAGCAGGTGGAGACGGTAAGTTGAGATTCAGCGAGCCTTATTTCAGTTGATAAGTGGTACGCTAAACCATCGTTTGGCTTGTATAGCTGTCTATTAAACAAAGAAGTGGTTCCTATGTACACAACTTGCTACACCGTTGATGATTTGTTGTACACTCAAACTTGTACGATCCTTCAAGGTCATATCGGAATTGAGTGACTTCCTCGCTAATTCTGAAACGCTTGTATTGCCCACGTTTGGGAACAAGGAGCTTACGTCAAAGCTGACCATCATCTCATCCTCCTCGATTGTTAAGGTACTTAATCGACCAACAAAATCTAAAAGATAAAACTCGGATGTTTATATTGGGCAAACGTCTTTCTCACAAAGCATGGTGTAACCGACAATTCGGTCCGGGGAAAATCGAGTTCAACGTCAAAGATTTCAGTCACGATATAAACACCAATGTGTCTATCCAACGGTTGAGTGACGCGTCCAAGCCCACCAAAATATTGACAAGACAATACGTGAGATGAGTACGGTACTATTGAAGCAAAATAATTATACAATAAAAATAGCAAACCTCAATTATTCCGCTTCGTACTGAATCCAAAAACAAGATTATTCAACAGCAACAATGACAACGAATGATTGCAACTTCAAATAGCGCGCAAACGGCCAAATAAAGATACAGAAATATAAGCTCAAGAACGAATAAATTCAAGTAGTTCGGTAAAACAAAAATGGTAAAAATATACAAAAATACCAGTAGATTTAAACAGTTATTTGTCAATAAAATAAATTCAATGTACATCTTACACCGCCCCCCGAAATCCGCGCCGGATTTCTCAAAGGCTGACAATGTACATGCTCTGGTATCCTACCCAATATATTTACCCATCGCTGATTATATCATAATGGCTATCAGACGGTATTATCTAGGAACAAAGTGAGATAATGTCACAATGCACAAGACGTTCTCCATGCCTCACACATGTGACAAAATTCACCGGCCTTTTCAGCCAGATTGGTTAGAAGCCAGACGTTTTCCATGCCTTACCACAACCAATCCAGCTGGCCTGGTCCCTTTACGTGACAAACCCAGTTCCGGTGACAGCATTCAGGTACGATGGTATCGTTGCATCTCCATCCGTTATATTCGAATCTGCTTCTAGAAAGCAAAGTTGAGGAATAACCCACTTAATCACTACCCCTCTCGATTGCACACAAACTTGTCTTACTAACCCATCTTTCGACAAAACGCATTCGGTTACCCTACCCAAGGGCCAGGATCCACGAGGTGTTTCGTCGTTCACCACGAGAACTAAATCCCCAACCCTCAAGTTTTGGTGTTTTCGAAACCACTTTTGGCGGGTATGGAGTGTAGACAAATATTCATATAGCCAACTACGCCAAAAAATATCAGCTAGATAAGAGGCTTGCTTCCATCCTCGCAGATAATTTTGAGCAACAGAAGTGGGTAGTCTCGCATTTCCTCGTAAAATCAATAGATGGTTAGGTGTCAAAGCCACAGCTTCCGCGGAATCCGATGAGGCCGGAACTAATGGACGATTGTTCAGTATACGTTCAGCCTCGACCATCAAAGTGTTTAGTACTTCATGTGATACAAATTGCTCCAATAACAATCCAAACAGTATCCTCCTAAGAGACCTGATAACACGTTCCCAAACACCACCACGATGACTTGCATACGTTTGAAGTAACTCAGGATCTCGCAGAAACCTAGAACGCAGACTCTGTAAACGCGCCTTTGCTTGTTCACGGTTGCTGCAGAGTCCGTGGAAATCCTTTTTCCAAGGTAAACACACTTCAAAATGCCCATCTTTCAAACCACAAGATTTTTCGACAATTTGAACGGCTTTTATTTCGTCCCTTGACAGTTGTTGATCACATGAGGTACTATCCTCGAATTCATTATTGTACATCAACTTCAATTGCTCAGCCACATCCGTGTCTTCCCGTTGCACACTGAACACAAACTTGTTGCGTGTTGGGTCTGAGATAACTGGTCCAAGAACCACCCAGCCAAGTGTTGTTTGATAAGCAAAGGGTTCGTTACGGCGACCTAATCTCTGCTCCATCACCCAGTGTGCCTCCGGTACGTCTGCTCCAATAAGCAGGCCAATAGTTTTATCAGGAATGTCAGGCAAGTCAAGGTCTTTCAGATGTTCCCACGGCATGGCGTCTATAGCCGCTGAACAACTATTGTTTCTCGGTAACTCCGGTACACAGAATGCACGATTTATGAGTACGGCAGGCTCTTGGCAACCCAATGGCCCCAAAGACAATTCCGTCGTGCCTGAGTCTAGATGAGATACCGAATTTAGTGTTCGAACATGCAAAACTTCTTTCTCAGGTTGGATTCCCAACTTTATTAGAAGACTGTTTTTCACCAGGGACACATCAGAACCATTATCTAACATAGCGTATGTATCTACTGCGCCATGTGGTCCCAATATAGTAACAGGAAATGTGCCTAGACGAACACGTTCGTAACTAGTATTCAGACTGTTACATTTCAGAGAATTTTCAGTTTCTTCCTTCTGGCCTATATGAAGGAGGTGACTGTGTCTTCCGTTACAGCCAGAAACAGAACACAGGCCTTTCTTTCGACAATCCGTAGCACGATGACCTCTGAAAAGACACAAGAAACAAGCCTGATGTTTCTTGACAGCGTTCCACCGATCGGTCACATCGTAAGATCTGAACTTGTCACACTTCTCCAAATGGTGTTCACCACCACAAACATAGCAATTAACGGCTATCTTCGAGTGAAACTGGTCCATTTGATTCACCGTATTATGAATACGCGCAAATTCTGTTCCTGTCTTGTCAGTCACCTTCACATTTGCTTTCGTTGCGATTTGACCGAAACGACTACGACTTATTCGCGCTTCGTCTGCAATGAAACTTTGCAAATCGTGGAACTTTGGCTGGCGATTGTCTCGGTAAATCACATCAACTAACCTCGCCCACCGATCCTGCAATTCGTGTGGCAGCTTAAAGACGACTAATTCAAGTGTCGTCAACGAATCTAGGTCCGCATCGCAATTCATCTGAGATAGAGCAGTCTCACAGTTCTGCATCTCTATCGAGATTTGTGTCAGCGAAACCCCGTTTGACTTTACTTTTTCCATGGATGAAATTAACCGGTCAATCATTGACCGCGCGATAACGTGAGTCTGTCCGTAAAGATCAGTTAATATCTCTCGCGCCCTTTTGTAGGCAGTTTCGGGCGACAACATACTACATCCATCGATAGCATCTCGCGCTTGACCCTTACAATAGTGCAGCAAATACAGCATACGTTGTCCGTCGTCAAAAACATTACTTTCAATATAGTTTTCAAACTGCCGTATAAATTTCCAATACTGGCATGGATTGCCATCGAAATACTGCAATTCTACACGTGGCATAACCGGTGTTACACGGTCAGGGAAATGACTTGAACCTTGGCGTGCTTCTTGGGGTTTAACTGAGCTGAGATATTCCTTGACGGTCTTCTTAGCCTTACCGTCTCCAGCAACCTGGCGAGAATCTCCATCCTCAGACAGTTCTAATTTAAGTCGTGCTAGTCGAGTAGCATTCGCAGCGTTTAACAGTCCTAGCTCAAGCTCCTGACGCTTCTGTTCTTCCTCTATTTGTGCCTGCACAAACTGCGCCCTAAGATTATCATAGTTAGAACTAACTACCGAACCAGAGCATGACATGTTATCAACCAATGAAAGATTACCGACTTGCCCGTCCAAAGGATCCTTCTGGTCGTGTTCAGTAGTTTTCTTCGACGATTTCTTCGTTTTCCTCATTTGCTCGAACGAAGCCAATTGAGTACTGTAACCGAAACAATTGAGTACTGTAACCGCCAATCGGTCCGGGGAAAATCGAGTTCAACGTCAAAGATTTCAGTCACGATATAAACACCAATGTGTCTATCCAACGGTTGAGTGACGCGTCCAAGCCCACCAAAATATTGACAAGACAATACGTGAGATGAGTACGGTACTATTGAAGCAAAATAATTATACAATAAAAATAGCAAACCTCAATTATTCCGCTTCGTACTGAATCCAAAAACAAGATTTTTCAACAGCAACAATGACCACGAATGATTGCAACTTCAAATAGCGCGCAAACGGCCAAATAAAGATACAGAAATATAAGCTCAAGAACGAATAAATTCAAGTAGTTCGGTAAAACAAAAATGGTAAAAATATACAAAAATACCAGTAGATTTAAACAGTTATTTGTCAATAAAATAAATTCAATGTACATCTTACACATGGTAACCGAATTTCAACTATGTACCCACCTTTAAAGCTTATTAATCCTGTCACATAACAAAATCCTATTGAATAACAGTTATAAAAAGACTGTTTGATAAAAGGAAACATATATTTAGAGATTTATATAACAAAATTTGTCAGTTTTCTCAGTTTTGTTTTACTTTCAAATTGATATTCCGATGTAGCCAGTGACCCGAAATGAGAATACCTGTAAAACAGATCGGGTTATCTTTCGTGAGTGTTACGAAATAACACTAAAGAAAATACTCACGTTATCACTGAGTTGTTTCACTTTTGCATGGATAGTTGCGATTGATAATTTTCACCGTTATCGGTTCTCCTCTCGATTGGTTCGTTGGGGATTGCGATGGCGGAAAGAATAAGATAAAAAGTTTGCGGATATGAGGTCTACGGCGTATGGCATAAGAAGAGCGCACAGGGAATCTAATTCCGAATGGTTGGGGACGCCAACCCGCCTCATGCTATTCGAATAAATTTCGCGTTTTCGGTGCCAGATAAGATACCCACAACCGATTTGGGATATCCGAATGGCCTCCCATATAGCGATCCTACAACTAAGGCGATTCATTTTTAAACATTTGTGCATCGCCTCTACCATGTTCGTGTCCCCAATACCGTAAGTAGATACCTTAGGACGGCGGCCATTTGCCCACTTACGGGAGCTGCCACAGTATTGCCCTTTGAAGTATGAAAAGAACACGGGATCCGCTCTTTGCACATTGATTAACGCAAAGGCGTATCGCCATAAACTCCTGGTACTAATTGCTACGTACACCCATTTAAGAGCTTCCCTCTGGGGGTTACGACGAGTGACATTCCGAATAATGTGCACTCGGCAAAGCAAATGTGAAGCGTTGGGAAAAACGTCTTCAACTGCATTCGCTATCGCAGGGGCTCCATCGGACATAATAATACGAACGGCGTCCCTATCACCGACGAATTCAACAAAGGTAAGTAGGAACGTCCGGATATCCTCTGCTGTCTCCCGCCACAGAAAACCTATTGCTACAGGAAGACTCTTCCGGCAGCCATCCACGATCATCAATTGATAAAGGAAATATTTCTCACGATTGGTACGGAAGGTACCATCGATGAGAATAAAATCGGAAAAACGATTAAACAAACTTAGCATCTCCTTTGTACAGAACACGAAATGCGTCATCCTGTCTGTTTCGTCCAGCAGTACCCTTGCCTTTCCATCGACGTTCAGTTCAGCTTCCATGCGACGAATATAGGCTATGAAAAATGGATTATTATAAGTATATTCACTAATTAATATTTCATTTTAATTGCATTTCAACAACCATTACCGGGATTGTTTCGTCCTGCCAGAACTCGACGACGCATATTCACAACATCGCAGCCAGTAAGATTCTTCTGGAACCGAGCCTTCACATAATACCGAATATTGTACGACGGGGCCCCGCTTTCAAGCAACGGCTGAATGGCATGCAGTTCCGAAGGAGTGAGTCGTCTGTTTCGGGAGTGCCACGATCCGGCTTCACCAGTTACTAATTCATGGTTATGGACCATGTTACTAGTAGTAATCCGAAATTGCACGCCATGGCGACCAATGTTGAAAAAAGCTTCGCAATTGGTTGCGGTGGAAGTTCGACGACGAATTCCAAGTGTAGGCCTCTGTACGGATCCTTTTCGTTGACACTCATATTTCATGAATGTCAGCTCGCCCGCTGAATTTCTTTTCGAAGATCGTTTGGAATAGTGGGTTCCGGAAACTCGAGTGAATTCTGCCAGCATGTGGTTCAATTCCTCGAGACTTTCGAACAACCGGTTACCAATAGTATGCTGAAAAAGCTCAGTGATATCGTTAGCGCTCATTATTACCAAAGTGATCCCTGATCACTTGCGAGGAGTTTTATTTGACCCAGAATGAATAATTTTAGCCAATCAAATAACCGACCAATCAGATGTCAGAACGTTTTTGAGAATAATTGGTTCCTGCTGATCCATGGTGGCGTGTTATCACATATATATTCAAACGATGGGGCTCATGCTGCAAACAGTTTTTTTTACTTTTGACAAGCTTGGAATATTCTGCCCGGCTGTCGAATGCAAACCCAGACATCTTTCAATTTTCAATCCTTTTTTGATAAATATTTCTGTCTGTTGTCAGCATGACAATATTTCAACCCTCAGGGACATGGTTTCTACCACTGATTTCAACATTTTTCATGAAGATGATGTCTCCGTCGAATGTGATGTTGTGACATCTTATCTTAACTTTTGCTTTGAAATCTGTTGTCCTAAAGAAACTATCTTTGTGAGTCCTCACCGTTTTTCCTCTGTCCACTTGAAACGCTTAAGGAGATTGAAAGAAAAAGCCTTCAAAACACATGATCGTAAAACTGTTGCGTTGCTTTCCCAGTCAATCAAGCTCGAAATTCGACGTCTTGAAAAGCTGTACACGAACACACTTCTTGGAACGAAAGACAGTCGTCACCTATGGCGTGCGCTTAAGCAAATTTGTGGAAAGAACAACAGGAAATCCCCACCTATTTTTGATATTAATTCCTTGAACGAATCGTTCGTGCATCAAATTACTGATAATGACTGTGAAGATAACTTTATTTTGCCCCCATCCTCTTTTTCCGATTCACCTTTCACCAACGTATCCGAGGTCTTTTGTGCACTTTCGGCTGTCTCACGTTTTAAGGCTGCGGACCTGATAAACTCTCGCCCACTGTACTAAAAGAATGTGCTGGAGTGCTATCCTCCTCCATCACATCCATTTTTAATCGTTGCATGGAAAGAGCAATTATGCCTGATTGCTGGAAATCTGTCTGCATTAGCCCGATTCCAAAGAAAGATCCTGGTAAATACCGTCCTATCGCGTGCACGTCGCAGTTGCTTAAGGTACTTGAGAAAATTGTTTTACGGCGACTCGTGTCCAGCTGTCAGGTGCATGATGTTCATCAGTTCGCGTACCGGAAAAATCGTTCAACTGTCGATGCTGTCGCTGTACTCACAGATTTTATCTCACGTTCTCTAGATAGCAAATCTAGAGCAGTACAAACTTGTTTTTTGGATTACACAAACGCCTTTAACAGTGTTCTAAGAAACTCCTTACTTCAAAAATTATCTGATCATGGCGTCACTGCAAATATTCTTCATTGGCTGGCATCCTATTTTGAGGGTCGTATCCAATACACAGTCGCGAACGGCCAAACCTCCCGTGAAATAGCTATTCCCCGTGGTGTCCTTCAAGGTGCAATATTGTCCCCATTTCTATTTTCCCTTTATATTTCTGATCTTCCCTCTGACCTATCTGCACTTACCCTCAAATACGCTGATGATGTTGCCATTGCAGTAAATCAAAATCGTCGGATCGAGCAACATGCCTTAGGAACATTGGTCAATGGTCCTCCACGATTGGTTTATCGTTGAATCCTTCTAAATGCAGCGA
The DNA here is from genome assembly GCA_013407085.1 of Atriophallophorus winterbourni. Taxonomy (NCBI): domain Eukaryota; kingdom Metazoa; phylum Platyhelminthes; class Trematoda; order Plagiorchiida; family Microphallidae; genus Atriophallophorus; species Atriophallophorus winterbourni. The sequence continues at coordinate 10,783 of JACCGJ010004623.1, forward strand.
AATCGTATTTTCCAACATGATTGGACAGCGTCGTTTAGCCCTTCACCAAGAAATTCCTCGCGTTTCTCTTAACGGCTTGGTGTTCGACATATGTTGCAGCTTTAAGTATCTTGGTGTTACAATATCTGAAAATCTTAGCTGGACTGAACATGTTACAAGGGTATTCACAAAAGTGCGCCAACTGTCGTTCTACGCACTACGTCTCCGTTCTTTCTCCGTTCCACCAAATGTCATTCAACTTTTCGTTTTTTCTTGCATCATTCCTCACCTTCTTTTCGCATCTCCTGTGATTTTTCCCGGCCTCTTGGAAAAGGATTTTATGATGATCAGAAGATGCATTAAGCTCATCTCAAGACTGAGTTGTGTTTCCGCTGATGACATTCGTGACACTATTATGAATCGTCATTTTCGTGAATGCAGCAGATTATTCTCGAACATTTCTACTGATAGTTTACATCCATTGAACAAAAGCCTTGTTTCTTGCAGATCTCTTTCCTCCACCCGAAGCCAGTACGTTATTCCCTATTCAAGAACGAATAAATTTAGAAATTCTTTTATCCCATACTTGGCCCGATACATGGTACAGCAATCACAAGCTGTTACAGAGTTGAAAGAACGCTTGACAATTTTCTAATGATGCCACGATGTCGCAGTTATTTTTCGAGTTAGTTTTTTAAATTCCCCTAACATTTGTCTAGCCCATGGTAACCTGACACTTTTTTAGCCCAAGTATTACTTTATTGTGTGGCACTTCATATATTTTATTTTATTTGCATTATATAACGAACCTAATTTATTGATGCTATGAAGTTGGAGAAACGCTCACCTATTTTTAATTCACGCTGGGATGTCCTGCTTTTTAATTCTTTTTTATTCCCGTCACATTTGTCTAGCCCGAGGTAACCTGACACTTCATTGGCCTATGTATTATTTCATTGTGCGCACGCTATACATATTTTTGTATCGGTATTATGTGGAGAAATTAATCTATTGCTGAAAATTCGTGAACACGAATAAAGTCATTCTTCTTCTTCTTCTTCTTCTTCTTCTTCTTCTTCTTCTTCTTCTTCTAGGTAAACAGGGTTCAGTAGGTCCATCTTTATTACCTTCCAATGAGCTATCACCACATCCAGTTAAAGGAGCAGTTATTGGTGTAGTTTTCCTTTCCTTTCTGTCTTGAGCATCATTTATTTCGGGTCGAATTGCGCTGGAAAGTGTATCTACCAAAAGCGGTTTAAATGTTTCGTCAAGTTTTCAATAGCAATTTTCCGAAATCTCTATTCGAGATTCCAGCTTTCCCTCATGGGGAGGATTCGTAGTCGAATCGCTGGGCTTTTTACTTCGACATGCACAAGATATGTAGCAAACACCGTGTAAATCAACTTTGTTAATAGAAGATATAATTTCCTGCGTTAGGGCTTTATCACATTTGGTATGTATGGAAGTCGACCATTGGGCAGACCGCACTTGCGTTACAAAAAAAAATGTTTGCAAAAGAGATAGGAAAGGTCTTGGCATTGTTTGTGATTTTTGGTTCGAATAATTTTAAAAGACAGCATATGTTCACCCCGTATGCTTCGTTTCGTAAAATATTATATATTGAGTTTTTTATAAGTTTGAGCTCTCTCAACATGAGACCGATTATATTGCATGATTATAAATCATGTCACTGTGCTCAAAGTCATCGGTTCCAGTTGTGGGTTGAATATTATATAACAGGATGCTCATATGTATTTATTATCCGGTCTGAGGTCTCGCATGCCTTGATGCAAGTCACACCAAAACCATTAAGTGAATGATCGTCGACTTGGTTGGTTTTCTGTGTTTACGACTGGTTTATGTTAGAAAATCATTGTGTTACATTCAGAGGTGGTCTGTGCTGCATGTAAATATTCGGTGGACAACATTCATTCGTTTGTTTGAGCCTGAAACAGCATTCGCAAATTATCTCTAGTGTTCATACTGAAAAGATTTATATACGCAGCTGTTGATTTCAATGCGGTTGAATACTGTCGTTCGGGTGAACTTCTATATTCAACCCCGGAGTGTTCAGGATTATTTGGTATATGAAGGCTTTTCGATTAATGATGTTTATGCATATATTATCAACCTCAACTGACCTCTGGTGACACGCAATAAAGAGTTTATGTTTAAAAGGAAACTGCATCCAGTTGATAAGCGCAAACGGAATATAAAAACCGTTATATGTGTGTCACGCCAAGGTTAGCAAAACCAATCTCTAGTAATTTGCGATTGATTGATTTTTCATCAGGTTCTCATGCTCATACTCAATTAATGAACTGTGCGTAACTTCGGAGTAATTGTTAGATTTCAGTTTAAATATTTTGGTGGGGCAAGATTTTGTTGCTTTACTTTGATTGCAAGATGAATGGGCGAATGAGTTTCTCAATTTTCCTAACAAAATTGATTATTACATTTTCGGGTGAAATTTCTCTACCAGCCCTATTTAAAACAAAGTTTGACTGTAGTATACCCTTTCTAAGAGTTAAACGTAGATCACCTGAAATCCTTTGCAATAAGAAAGCCAAACCCCGGGAACCGATCAGAATTGATAAGTAATTCTCCATGTTCACCCTACTACGACAGCGCCGCCTATGGTGACTTGAAAACGTCTACGGATTAGATAATGGTCGTATTCCGAAAAATCTACTCTATGGTAATTTGCAATTAGGAAGTCCACCATTGTCCAGAATGCATATGCGGTATAAAGACGTTTGCCAACAAATATATGAATGCTCTTGGAATTGACCCCGTGAGCTGAGAAACAATTGCTTTTGACCGCTCACATTGTATGCATTGTGAAAAGCGTCTTCTGTAAGCGGAAGAGGAGCAGATTCAGCTTTTGTCTGCTGGAAGCAAATCACGCCGCCAGCATGCAACTGATGCACAACTACTAAGTTCTGTTTATCGTTGCCAGCTCAACGGAAGAGATTGTTCCTCCTGAATCGGACTGTTCATTTATTTGAAAA
>JACCGJ010004626.1:0-46736 GCA_013407085.1 Atriophallophorus winterbourni
GTCCTACCTGATAGTGTAAACAGACTAAACCTGTCATGTAATGTTGTGTTGTTGGTGATGGAGAATGGATGCCCATGAGTTTTTTTAATCATCCACCTTATTATAACATAGAAAATACGTAAAAACGTTTAACTACAACAAAATATATCGTAATTCCCATTTCTAACTTTCTACTGAAAGCTATGTGTACTCTAAAATATTTTGAAGCAGGTGTCTATTATCAACCCCATCTCAACACAATCGTCTATTACATCTGGTGTCGCAAACGTTTTCAGCCATTTCTGAATGAACACTCGATGTCTCCTTGGAGATGTTTGAATATAGAACGATTTCATTCATTCATTTTCATTTTAGGTGCTGCGATGCAAGGGCTTCAATGTAAGTCCTTATTCCGAATATTTGTCAACTACTGCACACATCACTGTTGGAAACCGTCAGCTTGAACCAGTATATCTTTTCACATATCTTCGTTCAAACATTGCGGTTAGCCTATCGCTAGACATGAAGATTGATCAGTGGATTGGCAGAGCAGCCCGATTGAACTCTCGTGTTTGGAGTAATCGCAAGTTGACTGTAAAGACAGTGATGATGGTATAAAGCGCTTGCGTACTAAATGCCTTACTGTACGGCAGTAAAACCTGGACCACCCACGCAAGACACGAACAGAAGGTGAATGCTTTCCATCTACCAAGCATCTGTCATATATTGAACATATCGTGGATGGACAAAATGAATAATTATGAAATGCTTTCAAAAGCTGGTCTACAGAGTATGTTCACCCTACAACGACAGTACCCCTTGTGGTGGCTTGGCAAAGTCTAAATAATGGAAAATCAATAATTCCTTCTTACTCATATAATTTTCTCATAACCACAGTGCACTTATAATGCATTGCTAAAATAATCGGTGTCGGTGCGATATCCGGTCTTACATTAAAATTTGATCACACAAGTGAAAGTTAAAATATGAACGCTCACAATGTTTAAGCCTATCCGAAGAAACGCGCCAATTGAAATTGAAATTCCGAACAATTTTTTATTTAGTCACGTCTATTTAATTTGATAGATTACATTGTCTATTTTGAGCGCTTTACTGAGGATCTCTCATAATTCAATTATCTTTGTTTTTTCAATAACTATATGGAATAGGATCTTTCGATTAAAGCTTTATTTTTGAAGTATTTTCTCCATTGAAATGCCAACAAGATACCTTCTTCCGGGAGTGAGCATGAATAACCTTCACCCAGGTAGAGGCTCGCCCTTGCACTGTTGCGGGTTGAAGCCTGCAACGATCCTTAATCGCGATCGCTCAAAGGCACAGTTTGGCCGGCATGGATGGCCCGATTACTTCCCCACAAATATTTTTGCCATTGAAATACCAAGATAGTATCTTCCGGTTATGGTTGATCACGATGTTCATTTCAAACATGTGGCAATATTATAAGGGGTAAGAGTAAATGTTAACAGTGGTAGGTAAATCTAGGCCCTATCGCCTCTGTTTCAATGTGTAATAATTTGCTTACACAAACTGCGAGGGGACTCGATTTAAGGTTAACCACGTCAAATCCAAGCTTCATACACAGTTGTCATTCCCAACGCGATTCTTATCGGAGGTCACCTTTCCAACGTTAACCTTTCTAGCCCACGAACCCGGCAACATAACAAAACACCAATTGATCTACTCTGTTCAACATACAAGAGAATAAGAAAAAACCCAAACTTATGTAAGCAAATCTCATAACCACGACACTGTTTGGTTGTATCTTTAATCTGATTTGCCAATCTATTCGGTGCCAACCGGTGAAATTTAGGCTCTTGCTATATTGAACTCTTTTGACCGACCTTGACGAATAACATATTGCTGACTTTGAGCGAAAAGTGTCGCGCTAACATTTCTAACGAATGTTTTCTGGAATTTGAAAGATTGCGAATGTGGGACTGCTTTTGTCTGTAGTTTCGGTAGTATGGGCTTTGCGAGATTTGGTATTATGCTTGTATCTATAATCTCGCGAATAACACTGGTCGCTAAAGCACTTCAGAACACAACAATATCACACAATATCACATTGCTTTTTCATCAAATGATTTTACGTTATTCTAAAATTAGATTTTCTTGAGTTCAAACGAAGTTTTCTATTACATAGCTCACGTACTGGAAATCAAATTACCAGGAGAGAAACCCCTAGGTGTGCAATCAATTTTGAACTATTTCATTGTTATCGTTCTTTAAATTCAGTAATCTTTACGTTATTCCATTATTTTTTCGATTTTCTTATTTCAATGCATGTCAGTTTTTGAATAGATTATTGAGCCTAAGTGGACATTTTAAGCATTTTGTTAAAAGCTTCGTTTATTTAATTGTTGACTGCGACGATCAGAAATTTATGTAAGCTGGAATGATGCAGAACTTAAAAAAGCGCATGCTGATCCTGATCTTACTGTCCCAACCTGATGAGTGCAAACAGCACGAAACCGGTCGTGAGGTGTGTGACGGAAATGCATCCAACGAACATTTTGGTTTAAAAATAGTATTTCTGCTAAAAAAATTTTGTATTTAACAAATACTATAAGTCAAATTCAAAATTTTGACTGGCTTCAAATGACCATATTTCGATTACCTTGTGCATCCAATGATAGAATTCCAGGAGAAAAGTTTCACGTCTAAGGCCGAGTTATTTAAAATATTTCACTAACATTATACGCACAACAATCTTCTGAGTACCTCCGTTTAAATTTGTGAGTAAGAATTAGCATGCTGAGAAATATGAATTAATAAGCTATGAACGTTCAAGGATAATTTGTTTATTCAAACTTTATCATTCAAACTCATCTCAAGCGAAGTGTATAAATTATTAAAATGAGTGACTTCCTGAACAATACTTGATATTGATCGAACCCAATTCTATAGGAACTTAGTGAATATCGAGAACATCATTTCAGATTTCCGAATGAAATTCTGTTGAAACTAGTTACTGAATGGCACATCTCACTATATTTTTTTAATATAGTTCTAACTATGTTTGTCAATCTGGACCCCTGTGAGTTTACAAATAAATATGTATAACCAACCTGGAAAGGAAATGTTAATTCAAATAATAAACTTCTAATGTTTGCTGATTGGTCAAATCTTTAGTTGAGAAACGCATTTTATTGGGTCCAGTTGATTGTTTTAGATAAAACCTTAAAATGTTTCAAGTATTCGACGAGTATAGAATTGTTTAATGTCAGTTTATTAGAATTGCGAGGCGAAATTTCACGTGAGAGCTTCGATTTAAAATCGAGTTCATACCTAGTAATGCAATGGCGTTTATATTTGATTTCATTATTAAACCAAGTGTTTGCGATTGCTTTACTTGAGTGACGCGAATGAAGTGTGCAAACCCAAATCTAGAACAAACTAAATGTGTACGAGAACGTTTTATGAGGGTTTCATCATTGAATGCATGAAAATTGTCAGAATGACAATCAAGTACTACATACGTATTTATCAAAATAAGGGATTGAAATTTGGAAAGATGATGATGTTCGCAACCGCTACTGGGCAAGATATGCCGGGCTTATGAGAAGTGAAATTCTGTTTGCTAAAATAACACCAGTCGATTCGAATATTAGTTATAACTCCGCCATCATGATTCGCCAAATAACAAGTGCAGTCAAGTCGAAAACGGCAGAAAACTTCAATGAAAACCAACTAATTGTTAATTGCAGAATGTAGGCATGTTGCTTGAAAAATATCGATGGCAGTGTGCACTAAACTGTTCGAAGTGAGTAGTTGTGAATTTTCAGCATACTGGGACCATAAGGAACGAATATTAGATGATAACATTTAAGGTAGGGACATTCTAGAAATAACATAACGCTGAATTTTTAAGTTTTGAATTTGTACTATAAAAATTGGAATTGCGTAATCGTTTTAAAATGTGCCCGTCATAAATTGTCATTCATTGATAAGAAAACAATATGAATTTCGAGAGAGATAGCGTTAGAATTTCGCGAAAAATTATGACAAAGTATGTGGAGAAACAAATGTTGTCACAGCCGAGTTAAAGGCTCTGATACCTGTAAATGTTTCGCAATGTTTTACGTAACGCAATTTGGATAACCATAAAAATTAATCATTATTTTATAAGTCCATAATTACTCAAGGCTGATGTTTTTATTAGATATGTATCAAGTATTATTTTATAATAGTGAAAAAAGAATCCAATCGTGAGTTTTCTACAACATTCAGATTTATCCAATATACATATGTAACATATATGAAACAAATCTAAATAATTCTACATGAATTCCAGATATGAATTGTATTGCATGATGATTTTTTTTTAACAATTAATTAAGTCAAATTAGTAGATTATGCTTATGTATGTATGTATGTATGCTTATGTAAATGCTTATTGAACAGAGCAACACCGATTCATACAGTCTATGAGAGTTCACAGGTTTATTCACTAAGTTTGAAGGGCTTGGATTTTACTCGCCCCACTAAAGGGGTAACGATGCATTCATGCATAGAATAAATGCACACATATTTCTGGTCAATTTTTACAGTTTATCTGTACTAGTTGTGAATCTGTCAGCAACCGTTTTATAAGACTGGTACGGCCAACCTCTGCAATCACATCCGCTCACACATCTGTCAAAGGGTAAAACCAACGGGATCCATTATACACCAAGAAACTTCAGTTTTGTGCTGTCTGCACACGTCAGCTAGAGATAGTCCGACCAGGATCGATGTATCATGCGGATGCTGATCCTACTGTCCCTACCTGATGAGGGAAACATCACGAAAGCGGTCGTGGGTTGTGTGTGATGCAGATGCAGCTTTTTGGATGGCAAATGTGTTCATTTGTTAGTGACCTAAATGTTTTTTTCGCAGAAGAAATAATTAAAAATAGCTTTCTTTCCTCTTTTATAACAAGAAGATTATTGTAATTATTTTCAACTTAGAATATTGGTTTTAAAATAAATGGAATTCTGTAACTTGCGATGTGAAATACTTATCAAACTACTTTTAGATTTTATATCAGGAAAATGTTAAACATAACTTTTTGAATAATTTAATCCAATATTAAATGATACGTACAATGTTCTAGCTTATAAGACTAACTAAAAATTTCATCAAATCCATTGATTTAATTTTTTTAATCCGCTCGAACTTAACAGCTCTGAAAAAAAATTGTAAGTTTGTAATGTTAACAAATATTCTCAGTTGGTCGAAAACTTACAAAGCCAAATATTTTTAAATCTGGCCGATGTTTGTAAGCAAAGTACTTGATTATCGCAACGTCCGTAATCAACCTGAGGTCTTATAATGTGGAGTTGCGGAGTACATCAGCAATGATTGTTAATCACGAGCTTTATAATGATATGCCGAACACCACCTTCCCGGTGCAGCACAAGATCGCCCAAAGTAACAACAACGACCATTGCGAACTCGAAATATTTCACGTTTCGGAAGGCTTGTACTATACCGGTTCAAGTGACATTATTTTTGGAATTATGAGATGATGGATAACTTTTGCCGCAATAGAACGATATGCAATTCTTCGAAACTGTTGATACGAGCCCAGACTGCCGCGGGATTGAAATACGCCGGTTAGCAGAATATCCATTGATAAATCTGATCGAAGTGACAACCGGGATAAACATGTTTCATGTTTGATTGGCCAATATAAGATACCATTTGATTCGTAATTTGACTTGGGCATGATTAACTCCTTCAGCTAATCACCTGTCTCTTGTGTTGTGGGATTCGTTGGTGAACGTTACTGGCGATGGAATGGTTGACCTGATGTTGACCTCAGAGATGAATGGAGACGCAGTCGATGCGCTTGCAAGCAACACGGGACAAGGTAACGGTCTTATTGTCGGATCGATTACCTGAATGTTGCAATAAGAGACCAGATGAACGCCAGCTGTCAGTTCCGGCCTCTCTCACGGATCGCTGCAATAGCGCCCGCAACGATTCAAACGAGTGAAAAGCCCAGTGGAGGCTCTTTGCACCTTTACCTCCGAATTATAGTTCATGCAGGAGATTTTTTAACATTTATGGTATGAAACTTAACGGATTATTGCAGGAACATTTTCATCTATTTGTCATTCCGATTTCAATCGAATAACACCATGAGACATTTGTCAAAAAATGAATATCTACAAACAAATCTTTTTTTATTTATATAAACAACCTTGCGCATAATCGAGCACAAAGTTCATTCACTCGGTCAGCTTTGGGTGAAAATTATTAAAACAAATGAAATAATTGATAAATATTAGTTTTTAACAAAACTTGTGATCAAGTGCATAAATACACGATTTAAGGATTCGTGAATGAAGATTTATGAATGAAGTAGCAATGAAACATATTCGGATCAATGATGTCTTAAAAATAATGTTCAACATTGAAATTTCATTTTTAGAACCTTAGACCACCATGAGCAGTTAAGTGTTATACAGGTTGGATCAAGGGACGTTGATAGTTTTTTTATTATAAGGTAGGTGCAAAGTTTTGCTTAGGTTTAATGGATTATAATACTTTCTCAGACTGCTCAGATAACTGTTTCTAAAATCAATTGTAATTGATTTCTGAGTGTTTAAATCTGGTGAACATCCTTGTTACTCAATGCCAGAATGATAGAAAAAGCGATTTTCGAAACATCCTCCTTGCCATTCAGGGTGAACAACAATATGTAATAGAGGATTCAACCGAATTTGTGCATATTTTGGCGAATGTTTCGCCTTCGAAGTTGCAACCAACAACGCGAGTAGTGACATCTTCAAATACTCGGTGGTTTATTAATGCAAAGTTCCCAGTCAACACTTTCTCGTTCATATCTGCTTTGAAATGTAGGTCAATCTGCATGGCCAATAGTATACAGTTAGTTTGCCCATGTAGACCCATAGGTCATCCGACCAAGATGGCAAGCGCAAAACAAATATTAAATACTCATGTATACGCACGGTTCCGGCGACCTTGGTCAACTTGGGAAGCTCAGCGTCTACCATGAAGCGGTCATTTTGAATAGAACATAGAACGGATTAGAGCAGTGTATTGTAACTATATTATTTGCCGGAAATGACCCCGAGTTAATTCAGAACACGAATAAATTAACCGTGTCATCAAATAATCAAAAATATCACTGCAGAGCTAAAGGCAATTAGTGAATTTCAATCCGCTATCAAAAAATGTTTAAGCGTGATAAACTGCAAGAAAAAGTAACAAAAATTCACGATTGTTTGTGAGATATTGAAGTGAATTCAAATGAGCATACTAAACTAAAAATAAATTAAATTAAATTCCTTTCGTACTGAAATCGTTTTACTTGAAACCCGAGAATTTAAACTAGTAATAAAAGCACTAAATTATATACCATCTGAACAGATAAATACAATGACAAAGTCATTGAAGGTAAGTGTTTTTTTGAATTTGGTGGTTTCCATCAAACCGAATTGATTTGGATTTCGTGTAAATAAGTTTTTTCTGTAATGGTTCCGATTGTATGGTCGCATAAAATGTTCGAAAACATAAAAGGTCGTTTATTAATTTCTCCTCATTAGTATCGCGTGAATGCATGATTTTGGATGGTTTGTAACTGCACGTTTTTTCAATTTCATTGAAATTCTCAGCATATTTCACTGAAATAACCATAGTTCGACAATAAATTTAAAATTTGAAGATCTCAGATTTAAGAACTCACGATGTAATAAGGTTTGAGTGCACTCGAAATGCATCAATCTAAACTCCGTGTGTCTACAGTTCATGTGTTAGCAGAATCAATTTTGGCATCGCAATAAGGTACCGATATCCCCGCACCTACACACCACTATTGGTCTATATGCGTCTGCCGTCTTCACCTCGACAACATTTGTGTAATTGTTAATAAATATATATGCAAAAAAGCAGGACATTGTAAACTACATTTGAAATTTCCACTCAACCTTAAAACAATGGCGTTCATTTGAAACGATAATTATATAATTCGTGATTTCTGCACTGTTTTCTAGTATTTTTCGACGTAGACAGCAATGTCGGTAAGTTTTACCTTACTAGCATATTTACGCTTCAACAATCTCTCATTGCATCGGTCGAAAATGACAACAGATACTTTGGTTAAACTGATTGATGAGATCAGTTATCTGTCAGAATATGTTTAAACTTCAGTGAGCCAAATGTGCACAAGTTGTTTGCGCATTATGCTAAAATACAAGAAATGGAACACATTTTGCAGTAAAATAATAGGTCCAATTAGGGTTGTCGGAAATGGTACTATTTCGTAATGTTTTCACGTTTATTCATAGAAAATCCGTATTAGTGTAGTGGGTGAAAGGGATGTCAACAGATTTTGGGACAGAACGTTTATTAAATTCCTTGTACCATAAAAAATGCTTCGGATTTTCGGCTGACTTTGGGTTCATTGTTCCAACAACTAGGTGAACATCTGAAATCTCAGAAAACATTCTGATCATCGGTTCAACAATAACCACGTAACATTCACCGACTTCACGGTCTGTGGTCGATTTTTACGAACAATTTCCTGAGGTAAACTTGTCCAACGCTAATCGCGTTCATCTACGAATGCCACACTAAAATAGAAAACCGATAGATTTATTACTCACAATATTAAGTGTGAAACTGTTGCTTCTTTCTGTTCCGTCAATATCGCCTTCCACACTATTTTTCTGACCTGTCATTATCCTACTGCTTTACGGACCCTTTTGCTTATTTTGACCTTGATTTACTGCGCACAATTTGTCGTAATCTCGATTGCGTGGGACGGTCAGACATTTGAACTTGATTTGATTTTGACTCGTGTACGTAATTTGGTACGTACACGATATTGTTTTGACATTGACCCAGATCTAACCCGGTTAACCCAATAATTGAAGTATGTGTTTCAGTTATTTTGATTGCCTCAATATAGTACCGCTTTTATTGACAAATCCTCGTTGGTTCTGAAATACCTGGGATTTTGCGCGTAACTCCATATTGTGGAATTTCCTTGATTCTCAATAAGAATCAATAGAAACACTCATTTCTATTGGGTAAATCAAGAAACAAAAATACGGAGGTGAATCACGTCTTTCCTGGTCGACACGTTCATCTGATTTGTAATCAATTTCGTGCCAACGTGATCATTTCAAGCGCTGACGAAGCTAGGATAGTTTAACCGGCCTACGTGTGTTCGGTATCGTTTGATAACCGCTAATGTTTTGTATCTTTTGCATTGAAGGTTGTTGTCGCTAACTAGTTTTAAACATTCATTTTAAACAATCATGTAAGCCGTGAGGTGTTGCTTTTGGTAAACCATTTGCAGATTATGTGCAAATATACTCAGCAGAACTATTTAAAACCAATAAAGAGAATTCGACAAGGAACAAACGTAATACTAACAGATTTCTAACACTTTGCGATGAGGCAAGCAGACAGAAAATTTTAAAATTAAGTGTTATTGGCTAGGCTAGCCTTAGAGCACATAACGTTGAAACTACTTTGTCTGCGCTAAATTAAACGACCGATTTCAACTAAATGAGATTATCGAGAATGTCATTCAAAAATACCTAACTTCAGCCGTAAACAAGCGAACGGTAGCCGGTTCAGGTCGATAAAATTTATACCACCGGAGGATATAATTGCGTAGATCTACTAGGCAGTTAAGATACTTTGCGGATTGCTCACCCATCAATGATGAGTTGGTCAAGTCGTTTTCAATTTGCTGCTTTCATTTAATTTTTGTCACTACTAACCTGTGTTAGTAGAAAAGAAAGGGTCTTTCTGCTTATGCTATCTCATCTGGGTTTTCGAGTTGAACATCAAAAGATTGCTGTTAATCTTTTGCGCTACGTCTATGAGATAGGATCGAGAAGTTTGTGGAATAAATAAGTAGTTCGATTAGCTTAGAATAGCATAGCTTATTGAACATTAAATTTTATTTAGATCTTCCTGCGCATGAGACAGAATATCTTGTTATACAGCAATCAAGGCCCCGTGACCAATATATGCAATGAAACGAAAATCCGCGAATAAGCGAAATATAAACTTGTGGCACTACTGGATAAGGTTGTCATGACCAACCTGGATAATCACATGTTCGCACTCTCATGCGAATTGGGTCAAACCCACTGGGTTGAACAAAAATACTCATTTGCTTGCAGATCCGTCACACACACCTCGCGAGTATACCATACTATTTTCAGAGCTTGAACAGTTCAATCGTAATTTGAAGATGAATTATTTTTGATCATACGATTTTATCGTATATGCTTTAAACTAAAAGCATATTATCACATTTGCAGTGGCAATAACTGTTGATGGAGAAAGTGAGTGAATATTTACTATGTGCTATATTTATCAAATTTGATTAAACGCACTAGTTTTATTAGTTCAAATAAACCATTATTAACGCATTACTGGAGATCTTTATAACTAAACGCCTTAACAAAAATGCTGATTTGTATGCATTTCCATCACGCGATCGCACGACCGGGTTCGTGCTCTTTTTTCACTCATCCTCATTCAACAGTGGCCCACAAGCCCGACTTAGTTACCATTCTTCCACTTTCTCAAGCGCATGCGGATCCTGGTATTACTGTCCCAACCTGATGAGTGTAAAAAGCGCGAAACCAGTCGTGGGGTGTGTGCGGTGGATATGCATGCAAATGAGCATTTTTGTTCATGATCATGGGTTTAATCCCTTCGTACATGTAATTGGACACGTGATTGAACAAGATGTTCGAAACAACCTTATATACAAGCGCAACATGAAAACGTTTATTATGCAGTGGTTGCTCAAAGTTTTACGAAGAAAATTCGTTACAGTTGAAATACCCGGATTTGACTAACGAACATCAATTTAGACAAAAGCAATATTATAGCACTATGTTAACCCATACCATGACCAGTTTTGTGCTGCTTGTACTCATCGGGGATGTGCAATACGATCAAAGGCCACGTGCATTCAAACAGTGGAGAAATGGTGAACAAAACATTGAACGAGACATCGCATAATGCTTGTACGACAAACTTGCTTAATCATCTGTGTTTGAAATTCGTGTACACCAATACAGTCATTTTTCTTCTTACTTATGTTAAACGCGTTCAAACAAAATTCTTATTAGTATGAATTTTCACTTCAATTTAGCAATATTCCATAACAAAAATTCTAGTAATAAGTTTGAGAAAACGCAAGTTAAATTTGCAATCTAAGCATAAAGCACCAGTAAATTAAGGCCCGAATTTGTGCGCAATGACATCTTCATATCTTTTGTGATGAATTTGCAATGAATCCAGTGAAATGTGGGTGTTGCACAGATTGCATTGTTCATTCAAAACGTTTCGTCGTTGACCTTGTTGCAAACTGATTTCCTTTTGATCCTCAAACTGCAACCAATTTAAGGTTTTGCTGTCGAAGTGATCTTCAAATTGCTCATGTGTATTAAGATCAATGGTCTTCACTCGTGTCCTATAACAACCACTACATATTTCGACTTGTAAGTTCAGCATAGTGTTGCTCGTAATTCAGACCCAAGAATTTGTAAATAAATAATGTTTATCCGATTATATTTGTTAACCTGACGGCCAATGGTCTTTAGAAATGTGTGCGACCTTGGCGAACACAATCGGAACATCATCATACAGGATGCTATACTGATGCATTTGTTTTAAGAATAACGTTAATTCCTGTTTTAAACCCGCGCATGTTGGAAATCACGAATTGCGTGACTGATGAAATTCGAATCTGAATTGGAACGTCTAATCTGCCGTATCAACGCGGCCATAAAGATCATTGGCTTTACGTACTCATAAGAAATGACCAGAAATTCACGCTTATAAAACTAGTGTGACAACAGATTTTAATCATTATTAGCACCAATAAGGGACGGATTTGAATACACCTCGTCAGTCGAGATCAATGTGCGTTCTTGATTCTAATGTCCATAACCGTGTTCACACAGACTCTGACAAGCTCTAAGCGCGATAGGTTCGTTATACCGAACTTGATGAGCTGCATATGGTTCGATAGAAGTAGACGAAGTCGAGGTTAAACTTGCTTTCAGCGTACGGATGCAAACTATCCGAGTAATTGCGGTAATCGTGATTGACGTCGTCGGTTGTTTCGGAGACTTCGGCTCTTGTGTTGTGGTGGAGGATGGTGTAGTGCATAACATTAGAAATCTTGTGATCCGTAGTCATTGTTGATGGCTCACAGAGAGTTTTATGCTCAACAGTGTTTTGTTCACAAATGATTTGTTATTGATCACCTTAAAGTTTTCGGTAAATTTAAACTTCTCATCGCTTGAACCCGAATAAATTTGTGAACGGCTTGACGTTCATCCTGTTTCGTTGTATGAAACTTATCCAAAATTGATTTTAAAATTAATCATTCTATGATATTGTTAATTTTTTATAGCTCGCGAATGTGAACTGGTTAGTTTGTACCCAATATTTGTCAATTCCACATGCGACAACCTATGTCCAAAAAAGAATACACCTTGTGCGAAAATCACAAAAGGTCAATTTATCACAGCGGCCTTATTGTTTATCACCTTCACGACTGAAATTTTAAAAAAGCATTCGTTAAAAATTTTATTTGTCATTAAGATGTTTGATTATGTTCCTCGTGCGAATAATGTTTTCACATGAAGAAAGAGATTCGAAATTCAACATTGTTATCTAAGGTCTGTGCAACTTATTGAATAGGTAGAAAAAGAACTACTCGTGTTTTAGTTACCATTTTATAGCTGACGCGTTGGGAACACTGCTTTGAACTGATTTGAACAGGGTATCACATCGGACTGAATAGAGCCACACGGGATATATTTAGGTCATAATTACACATTGTTAGGCATAGAAATCAATACGCACACAATGCTCAGTAAAATAGTATGTTGATCACACAAGTAATCCTTCCGATGACATCGTTTGGTATGCTTGAAATTGTGCATTTGATTATGCAATTGTGAGTTTTTCCATCGAATTTGGTGTAATTGCATCATGAAGTCAAAAACAATTTTATGCTTAGGAAGCTTTAGACAAAACTGAAGAATGATTTTTTCGAGATGTTCACATTCCCAGAACTTACCAACCACAACCGTTTCCTGGATGTTTGCAATAATAAGTTGGATATAGATTTAATGAACCTGGAACAGTGGTAATGCTGTGAACAACGGATCCTTCGAATTAATTGTTAAATTGGTTTTTTTAAGATGCAAGAGCAAGTACAGGTTCAAAAAGTAATACCTGTCCGAACTCTGGAGGCGCTCATAAACTGCCAATTTATTGTGTGTTTGAATCCCCTCGCTTACAAAACACAACCGGTTTTTTACTGGGTTTGTCATTATCAGGTTGAGACATTAAGATCATATTTAGTGTGCTTAGAACTTGAGCACATTTAGAATACACAAATGTAGTATAAAACTTGTTTCACATGCGTAAACGCCACGGAAAATGTGTTTAAGATCTCCAGCTGGTATCGAAAAGTAATTGTACAAATGTCTTCTGCGGAATCATTGTTAGTCATATATGAAAAACATAGATGGTCTTTAAAATAAAAATATTTCAAGTTTCTAGTAGTGGGTGATTTGATGAATTCAAAGTGCAATAGCCAGATTGAAATGCACGCAAGTCACCGAACATGATTTTTAACATTTACAGCAATAAGATATATTGGATTTAAATGCCCAATAACACCCATTTATTGAATCCTTCGTGAATTTGTGATGGTGCAAATCGACGAAGTGTGATTAGACATGTTCTCTCTGAAGCTGGTGTAAATAAATATTTATGCTCAGCTCGGCTTACTCTTGCTAAGCAGTGTTTGAAGAATGGTGGTCGATCATTCATTAGTATATTTATTCATAAATCATATGCGATTAAAATATATGCTTTACAAGACCCACAAACATTTTTATCACGGAAAAAATTATCACAACATAGAGTTAAATATTATTTGTTAATATGGGCATCTAATGCTTTTTAAAGCGCTAGTTTTACAGATTGTACCATATGAATAGCTAGACTGTTCCAAGATGGCCCACTGTGGGCAGCAAATGCGTATTTACAGCACTTCAACCATTCAAATGTTTGTTTTCGTAAATATCTAGCAAATGTCTACTAGATGGTTTGTTTGATTAAGCACTGCATAAATGAAGATTAATGCCTTCGTTGTCATCTATATTGGGCTGCCTACAGTTTCAATATTCTGAGCCTCTTTTCCTTTGGATTATTAAAATGTCCCAAATTGATCTTCATCGCTCTGCGATGTGGAGATTTCAGTAGCTGAACATCTTCTAAACCAATGATCCCATGCTGTTATAGCATATTAGATATAAATCTGATATAAATTTGAAGATTATAATTGCGTTAACAGAAATTAGGTCTATTCATAGTTAACCCAAGTTTCCAAATCGAAATCATGTTTTTGATAAAACCCACTTACTTAAAAGACAATTATAAATGAGATACAGTAGTGCTTGACCGCAAGTTATCGATCGGTCTTTTCATAGGTTTAGCTGCTGGGACTGTCTGCTGCTGAACGTAGATCGTGACAACATCAGACAAACTTTGCAACTGGACAGGATCCTGCATATCATTTAAATGTTTTCATAGAGATTGTTAGCATTGTGTTCAATTTATAAGCATGCATGAAATACCGGTTGATAATGTAATCACCAGAATCATCACATAGGGTGGATATTTCTTTTCTGTCAGTCTCATATTCCACAATGCTTTCTGACCCATCATTATCTTATCGCTTCATGAACCCTTTGCTTATATTGATCTTGATTTACCGCGCATAATTTGTCATGATCTCGATTGCGCGAGACGTAAGGTCATTATAACTTTGAATTGATTCTGATCCATGTATGTAACGTGGTTTGTACTCGATATTATTTTTAATTTCAATCCGGTTTTTACCGGTTGACCAAAATAATTGAGATTTTTCGTATATTTTAATTTCTTTAAAACGCTACCGCATTTTTAACGAATCATCGTTCCGTTCTAATATAAGTGGGGATTTTGTGCGTCACTCTACCTGGGACATTTTTTTGAATGTAATTCACAACCAAAAATGCAAAAATATGAAATCTCTTTGAGGTTTTCCGTTCAAACTACTCCGGTGCTAGGTGGATTCTAAACAAAAGTTGCGATTAGAAATCTCTGTTGGACAAGGCTTGGACAAAGAACCTGTTCAATGATTTTTATATAAGCATATGTGAAAGTGGTTGAGAATGTGTGCTCATACGAATAATCCACATTTGCGTGCGTTTCCAACAGACAGCCAACAATTGATTTCGTGCTGTTTCCACACATCAGGTTGGGACAGTATGATGAAGTAGAAGAATGACAAAACTAATGAGCATGTTAGCCACTATGGGCAAGTTCGGCACGACCAAACTGTTCAATCACGTGTGGTTATACATATTTAGATTGTATAAAACCAAGGATCATGAACACAATATATTTATTAGCTTGAATTTCCATCACACACACACCCACACCACGATCAGGATCTACTTTACTTGATCCAGTGTAGAAAAGTTGAACTTAGTTGAAATTTTGAAGCTGGCACGGAAACAATTTTGAATCACAGGGAAAACTGAATGCAATTATTAGTAATATTTTTAGATTTACTCCAAATATAATTTCATACTAATCTTTCATTCCGATGATTTTAGGAAGGAAAGAGCGTTACAGTTCCAAATCATTTGCAATAAAAATGATAAATGACAATAAACAAAGTGTTTTTCATTCCCCTCATTGAGCAAGCATTGGAGTCTTTTCTGTGAGATATATTGTTCTTCCCGAAGCGGACTGCTTTGCTACGTAAAACGCCATAGAGCATGAGATAATCATGCTTGCGATAATTCTATTCAGGTTCGATATTTACTGAGGAAGGCTAACAATTTGCAGTATCAATCATGTGTATTCTCTTTCCGTTATTCAAACTAAAGACCATCATCACGTCTTCATCAAGTACACGTTCGAAAACACTCCATTCAGTCCGAAATAAACTGACATAGGTCATTTGCATCATTACGTCTAAATGGCTAGTAAATTAATTTACAGTGAAAAATGAGATCGTGTAATCTTGAATAACGCATGTAGTTAAGTAAACCATAAGTTATGTATATAACACTGATTCTTATTAATGCATATCCAAACTAAGATTCCTTTAGATTGTTCGGGCATCTGTATCCTCGAAATCAAGTACAAGTGTTGTCCGATGTTTACAATACGCAATGTCTAGAAAACCTGTACTAAGGTAAAGAAAACATAGTAAACGGATCGGAAGCATTACCGCAATTCCAATGAATATCAACCACTGAACCAAGATTCAGCTCCGACTGAACGCGTGCTAGAAAAACATCACACGATGATCTTGATAACGCGGAGGTGAAAAGAAGATGTGTGAAAACGTATAGTGAAATACTTCACGCAGACGCATTTGAAATGACGAATGCTGGAGTCGAATGCGTTCAATAGGGTAATAGGCAGGATATGCCTTCAAAATTTGGCGTCTATGCTTGCATCGAACTACGATTAACATGCATGACCCCTATATACATTTTGATTACGTAAGCGATCAGTTAGCGGACGTGGTTCGTACCAGAATACAAACTAAACAATTAAGGGATTCGCACAGCCTGTGTGAGGTGAATCAATTTGATTTTATCTCGCTGCCTATCTCAGGATTGATAAGATAGGTGCAATTTAACGCCTAACGCTGTTCGTACAGACACTCTGGGTCTGACGAATCTTCTGTGTCAGAAGTGAAATGATACTTTATAAATCTGGTCTAACCGATTCATCTTCATCAAACGCTTAGTTGATTACGTGATTTTGACGCAAATGTCGAAGAATCAGACATTGTCACTTTACTTATGAGAGAAGTCACTAGTTACTTTGCAACACTCGGTAATTACAAATACTGATCTGATTCTGAACTGGAAGACAGTATGAGTCGTAACTTTATGTTAGACTCAGGAGACAGTTGCATCGTTGTTATAATTTTCAGTTCACCATCCTCATCGGATTTACACAGCGAAATGCTCTTTAGAATAATGCGATAGGTCGGAAAACAATGCAATTCGTAAATAATGGCTATGGGAGATTGCAATCTGCCTGGACTATCTAAACGAGTACATCATCCACTCCGATCACCGGACTACAAATTCCGCAAAATTTTCGTTCATATTCCTCAGTGAAATATGATCAGTATTACCCTTCGCTGGTTCGGAGCGACTGATAAGTGCTCTTTCAATAAGTGTGCAACGTCTGTAGAATGCTAAATTAAATAAAACGACATAGAAAAGTGATAAATTTTGGTTAGATAGAAACACTTGGGTTCTCGATTATCATAATATAAATTTCCGTGATCAGGACTGGCACTGCACAAACCTGACAGATAACATTACCAAAAGGATACATATAAAAAAAAATTAGAACACTCAAAAATGTCTGAGGAAGCGAGATTTTGCATGAGCTATCCATAGGTTCGCCAAAACCGAGAAGACGTTGGCACACTTCCGCGAATCGCGGGATTAAGTCACAACTCGCATCCGGTAGGATAGATAATAACAACAGAAGAATGGAAAGGAAACCCAAACTTATTTATAGAACCGTTAACAGCAGAATGAAAATAAAACCCGGTTATCTAACGGGAGAACTGATTGTGTCTCTATAGCAAGAGATTATTCAACCCCAAGATTTCATTATTATCATTTTAATTATCGGCACACATTTTGCCGTAGACTTTAAGAGATATCTGTATCAACTATGAAATTGTGCGACGCCACCAAAGCAGGTTTAATGTCAAAATTTCCCAAGGAGCTGACAGGATTAACACCTGCTTTCTTACCTGACTGCGGAGCTACCTCCTTGATCTCAAGGAAGCAGAACGTATCGATGATGTGTTGCCTACGGACATCAGAGCCATTAAAGGTGTTCTGCGGAATCGATACTTGGTTCGGTTCTTTTTTGATGACCCTCCGATACTCATCACATCCAAAATAGTTCCCTTTGAGGATGATGCGAAAATTTGGATATTCCACATTTTTACCGAAACTGCCGTCGGGTCTTTTATTCGGGGCCGTTTATTTCTTATGAAACTCCTTACCGTCAGACGTTGTACCATCATCTAGTGAAGCGATTTTCAGAGACAAACTAGATATCTAGGCTTAGTAATTCCACCCTACCACGCATGTATATATACCTTAATTAAGATAATTCGCAAGATATTTATTCTAACGAATATTTTTCATCATACCGTGACAATACATCACATTTCTACCAACAAGAGTAGTCGATCTTCCATATACCTCAAGATTTTCAAATATATTTTTTGTCCTCATACGGATATGCTGAGTTGAAATCACGAAGTCGAGCATTGGCCAGACCACACTTGCAATACAAAGACGTTTGCAAAAAAGAAATAATAGCTCTTGAAATTGACCGCGCGAGTTAGGAAAAACTTGCTCTTGAAGGCATTGTGTAAAGCGGCGTCTGCACGCTGGCTAGGAGCAGGTACAGCTCTTGGCTGCTGAACGCAGATCACGCCGCCGACGTGCAACTGACGCCGATCGACCGAGTACTGCATTTCGCTGTGAGCCATTCGGGATAGATGGTTTCTCCCGAATCAGACCGATTAGTCATTCGAAAAGCTGTGGAACATGAAACAAATATGGACTTGTGATGTACATGAATGGTCGACACCGACCGAAGATGACCAACAACAATAAGTATATTCTATGATTGTTTAAAGCTTTAAGCATGTTACAGCATAAATTGAATCTTGAACATTATATCTTGTATCTTGTAGAGCGTTTCCGATCCAGTTGAAACAATCTTCACAGCGATAGGCAGTAATCGGACTGACCATGCTAATTGAAACAAGGAGTATTGTAGCAACAAAAATAAATTTATTTGATCTTTTTATCAGAATCGGCACGATTAAGTGTCAATTATTTCAAACCGTCAACCTCCGCAACATTTATCTAGAATGCATTTATGATTGTGGTGAGGAGATTGCAAAACGTGAATTTCAGTTGATATGTTTAGCCTCAGAATTATTTTACAAACATTTAAGAAATGCTCGTGATACATCAATCAGATAAATATAGGCTGCAACATTTAGAAGGTTTCAAGGATTCAAGGATGCTACGATTTATGGTTACAACTCCACAGGATTACGGTATAAATGAAAATGTGAAAAATATATAATGACTAGAGCATAAGAATGGTAAATATTAAATATTAAACTGAATTACCGATCCAATATTTTGGTATTTGACATTTCATACAATTTGTATGGACAAAAATCAAATAATGAAGCAATATTATAAGCTTCAGTCGGTAATTGGTTGTTTATCTTTGCCGCGCAAAGACATATGGATGTGAATTAGCATGAGCCAAAAAACCAAAGTCATTGGTCAACGGACTGTATCGCATGCGTTCATCACTTTGGAAAACTGTCAGCTTGAACCAGGACATCATTTCGGACATCTTCGTTCAACCCTTGCGGATAATCTCGCGCTAGACACTGAGATAGATTAGCGGATTGGCAGAACAGCTGTCATTTTGCACCGATTGAATTCTCGTGTCTGGGTAAATGGCAAGTTGACTGTGAAGACAAAGACAATTATATACTGTACGTGTTTGTCTAAATGCTTTAACGTACGGCAGTGAAACCCAGACCATCCATGCAAGACCGAAATGGAAGCTGAATTGTTTCCTATTACGAAGTATTCTGCTTATCTAGAACATACCGTATTTCAAATGATTGACACGATGGTGAAATAAAATCAGAAATTCGACCTTCGGGCAGACCGAACTTGCGGTACAAATACGTTTGCCAACGTGTGCCTAAAACATCTCGGCACTGACCCTACGATTAGGGAAGTACTTGATCACAAGCGCTTATTTTGAAGGCATTCTGTAATGTGTCATATGCAAGCTGTGAAAGATTCTTGATTCGAGAATTTATGTTCACAAAAAGCACATAGCTTCAAAATTACCATATCATAGTAAACA
This sequence comes from Atriophallophorus winterbourni, assembly GCA_013407085.1. Taxonomy (NCBI): domain Eukaryota; kingdom Metazoa; phylum Platyhelminthes; class Trematoda; order Plagiorchiida; family Microphallidae; genus Atriophallophorus; species Atriophallophorus winterbourni. The sequence continues at coordinate 20,029 of JACCGJ010004626.1, forward strand.
TTCGTTCAGGAAAAAGTAATGAAAATAATTATGTAATGTCAATTATAGTCCAGTTGAATACTTTCCATGAGCCAATAAGCAGGTGTTGTTAAATCGCTTTGCAACAAATAAATGTCCAAATTTAGAATGAAAGTTTCGACGCTGTGGACGATGACAATTGTTTCGGGGAGGGCATTCCAAAGGAAACACACACGTACAGGATAAAAATATCGACGACAGCTGATACAGGAGTAGGGAATTTGTAGTGTCGCTGAGTGGCGTGGTGCATGCTGTGACTCACAGTAATCGAACGAATAATTTAAATGATGATGTGTGGTTTTAATATTTTGTATATAAGTATCACATCACCTTGAAGGCTTCTTTGAAAAGAAGTAGGGCGTTTTACATTTTACAATCGTTCCTTGTATGTTAGTTTCTGGAAAACACGAGTTTGTTTGCATAATGATACATTTTATCAAGCAACATTATATCCGTTTTAACCACTGAGTTCAAGCATGTGGTGCATTATTGTAGATGACATCACAATGCAAGCTTATCTTCAGGCTGGCGCATAGCCAGACACCAAGATACCGTTCCCACTCGGTTCAGCTCAAAATCGTTTGCCCTAAGTGATTTTGGTACTGGAATGGCTTACCGATTTGCAACACCTCGCAGTTTTGGAAATTGAATGGTGCCAACCATTCACAGAGAGCATCTAAATTACTAACCGCAGCTGTACATAGTCCGTAGTCCATTTTATGGTCCAAAGTTTAATATTAAGACTCAAGATTCAAGATATATGGATGGAAAAGCAATTAACTTTACAACAACCATGAAATCGAACTATAGGTACAAATATATATATATATATATATATGATAGTTTATTAATAATTGGGGACAAAATTTGTATTAGCTCTCATGTAATATAGATAAACTGTCTGAGCTTACCAAATCGGCAGGTAGAGAATTCCAAACTAAGCACACACGTACCATTAAAAATACTTGTGTCTGTTGGAGTGTCATATTTCCAACTTGCAACCATGGCCACGGCTGTTGCTGGAAGTTCCGAGGTGGAATAATTAATCTAGGGGATAGGAAACAGTAGTAAATATTTTGTATGTGAGGTTGAGATTACCTCGCATTCTGCTTTATGCAAGAGACCTCAGCTCCAGTCGTCCGAGTCGCCTGGCAAATGGCATATTTCCGTGTCCAATGATAAGCTTAGAATCTCTCGGATATATGCGATCCAGAATTAAGATGCCTTTTTGAAGCCATGGTGTTTAGGCTTGTGCAGCATAGTCTAGAACCGGGTGTATATATGTGTTCATCATGAGAGGAAAAACGTGCCAGGACGCGCTTTTGTAAACGGCTTCGCATTGTAGACCATTTTTCAAACTACCGCAAATCAAAACACCTGCGATATGAATCACCTTGCATGGAAGCTTCTCTGGTAGGTCGTCAATGTAAACATCAAAAATTATCGCTTCGATGAAGGAACATTGCGGTACGCACACAAGTGGCATACATATCTCGAGATTGTACCCCGTTGATTCGAACGATCGCCTTGCATCAACCGAAGCAACTTTCAAGCCATACAAGTAGTTGTCCGCTGATACCCATCTGCTTCAGGTTTTGTAGTGGTCGAAAGTGATCAGCTCGGTCAAATGCTTTAGACATATCCAAATAGCAAACATGTGATACCCTTGTCAACCACTTGGGTCCAGTCGTTTAACACCGTCAACAATTTTGTCAAGCATGAGCGAGATTTACGAAAACCATGCTGCGCTACAGATAGTATATTTTGTGATTCCAAGTGGTGAACTATTTTTCCGTAACTATGCGCTCTAGAAGTTTGGATATCACAGGAAGTAGAGTGGCAGGTCGGTAGTTTGCGGGATCGTAGCGTCTACCACCCTTGTAGATAGTTGAAATTACTCCTGTCTTCCACTGTGTTGGCACCGCTCCTTTAATTACAGAATATTCAAGCAATTCACACAAAGGTTCACACGGCTGCTGTTCACAGGATTTTCGTACAGTTCGTGTGTGTCTGTTCGCTCCAGAGGATTTCCCAGGGTATATTCGACACAAATATCGTTGTATACTCACTGGATTTATCTCAATCTCAGTCAGCTGTTGCGTCAATGTTGATAGCGGTAATTTTTCAGTCGATCGAATCGCTAACGGACTAAATACTTTAGCATAAAATTGAGCAAGAGCATCAGCTGTTTCCTTTGCTCAGACTGTTAAGCCATCGTCAGTAAGAACAGGAAACACCCCTGGTTTCACGCTCGATCGAGCATTGACAATCCGATATAGCAATTTAGGATTTCCTCCTTTTTTCAAAGATAAAAAGCGATGGTAATTTCGCTTGTCTTTCTTGATGACTGTTTACATTTTGCGAATACTGCAAAATGTTTGCTAGGAAGCATCGGTCCTAGTAAATCTGTGTTAAATCCAAGCAGAGTTCCTTTGCCCGATCCATTTTTCCGTGCGACTACGAAGCTTAAAGTGAAAGTGGCTTACCCGTCGTTCATCAACAAATCGCGAATTTCGATATATATTTGACTGACGTTCCTCTGTGAGTACGGTGCAATGTGTTTCCGTGTTGTGGTAATCAAGCAATCGCCAATTTACTAACCCAAGCGCGTCATGTAAACTCGCGTATTCGATCCTTCTGAAAAGTTTTGCGGACTCAAATACTCGTCTAGCGGTGCATACATGTTCGAAGCCTAACACCAGATGATCGTTCCGACCAAGGGGTCAATGTAGTCAACATCCTCAACTGCTGTTGTCTCGGAAGTAAGGATTAGATCTAAAACGGACGGTAACTCTGATCCTCTTTTGTGAGTAAAGTCGGACACATGGTTATGCAGTGGAATCATGTCGATCAGCTCACGGAATTTATGATCAGGTGTGTGTAGAGGGTGATCTGATCTGTTAAAAATATGAGGAAGGTTGAAGTCCCCCATGACCAGTAATTGGGAGCTTCGCATCTCTCCGGCATATTTTAGAGCCTCTAATACCCTGTCGTTTTGAGCATCTGTTGAAGATGGAGGGCGATATATTATACAAATGATGCAGTCGTCCTGTGACTCCTGTGTAAGGCTACACCAGAGGGTATCTTTTGATTCCTTTCCTTTTATCTTCCTCATATCAGTCTAGGCCTAGGCAACCTGACATCATCTTCGCCCACGTACAGTCTCTGACTGCGCGGCACTTTGCCTGGATCAGGCTTGTGCTCTCACCACCTTCTTCTGATTCGAGGTTGGGATCGTGAATCTTCATGCACTGAAGACGTTCGTGAAAGTATAAAGCCACACCACCACCTTTTCGTGGACGATCGTTCCGTAATAGTATCATGTTTGGAATCGACAGTTCGCTTTCATTCACACAAGATTTAAACCAGGTTTCCGAAACTGCGATGAATTTGGGTGAGAATCGTTTGTACAGCTCGGTTATTTTAGCAAATTTATTGGACAAACATTGGAATTTCCTTTAGAGTCAGTAACAGTATTTATTGGTCCGACGCTGTCGATGTCAGACTTTTGTCTTTTTGTGAAAGAAGTTGAGGTATTTTTGTTGGCGATTTTGGGTTATTCTTTGATAATTTCGCAATAGAATACTGCAAGTAGACCTCAGCGCCGGTTCTGGGATTTCACAATCCAACGTTCTCTGGTAATCTCTTTCTATACAGTTTAAGTTTGGATCAGACAGCATCCGCCATGCTACTTGACAAAAACGTAATCTTAAGTGTGTAGAAAAGTCAAGATCAGAGCGAGACATGTGTATTCACTACACGTCAACAAACATATATGAATCATCATGGGAATTACAATACAGAGATAGACAGACTGACAGCTACTGCATTCTGATTGGACAATGAGTATTCATGCTGACAGCCACTTCACATCCTTCCGTTTTTCAAATTAACTTACGTACTGTGCGGTTGCGCAAATTTATTTCGTTTGGAGGCTCTGGATCTCTTTCCTGTTTCATCGGCTCATCGGCATCTTGGACGCGACAGTTAAATTTATATCGTTCAAATGTATCGTTCACTTGACCGAGGCAATATTCTTCGAGCTTCGCGAAGATTGTTTCCAAGACATCTACATCTTCGTTCTCATCAAAGGTGGAACACTGTATGAACTTCGTCGCCTGTTCACCAAGCGCATTCCTCAGCGTCACTATTTGATACGTTTTATCGGTATTCGTCAGATTCGCCAACGTCCGAAAGCGGCTTAACTGTTGCTTCCACAGTTTCCATCTCTGGTTCGCTTGACCGAGGCTATGTTCTTCGAGCTTCGCGAAGATTGTTTCCTAGTCGTCTGCGTCTCCGTTCTCATCAAAGGTGAAACACTGTATGAATTTTGTCGCTTGTTCACCAAGCGCATTCCTCAGCGTCAGCATTTGATACGCTTTATCGGTATTCGTCAGATTCGCCAACGTCCGAATATCGCTAAACTGTTCCTTTCACCGTTTCCATCTCTCTGCCAATCCTTCATCACCTTCCATTGCGAGTGTTGCCGGTGGTCGAACATTGAAGCCGCTAAAACGGGCTTTATCAGTTCTATCCGACGCTTTCTCGTCGTTCATCCTCGTCGCCATATGGAAAAAGTCAAGTTCAGAGCGACAGATGTGTATTCACTACACGTCAACAAACATATGAATCATCATGGGAATTACAATACAGAGATAGACAGACTGACAGCTACTGCATTCTTATTGGACTTTGAGTATTCATGCTGACAGACACTCCACAATGACTTGCGTCCACATACAGGAATTATCCGCGTTGACTGAAGGTTCCAAGTTATACAATGTATCTACAGTCACCAGGCAGTGTGATTGTCCATTTTCCACCGATTATCTTCTGCCTTGTCGGCATGCTTTGCATGTCAGAAACGCACGAGGTATTTCCATGGGATAGTGAAATTCATTCGCTTAACCAATTGGCTTTCGGATAATTATCCCATTTTCAATCATTGACAAAGATTTTACAACGAAATGCTGCCAATAACCTCAGGTTATGTTGACCAGACAATGACATCTTACGCCCATCATTCCGGGGTTTCAGCCTGGCAACCGCTACTTCAGCAGGCTGAGCGCAAGCTGTCCGCAGCTGCTTTCAATCAATTGCGAATAGAGTTTCGTGATTTTGTGAACGACTGCAGCTGCAATCCGATCCCGCCCTACATGATTGAACCTTTAGGATTAACTGAAGTATCTGAAGAAACAGAATCTAACGTGGGAGTGACGATTAAAGATGAAATACTTGTTGTCGAGGACGAGGATGCGTCCAAGAATTTGTAATCAATAAAAATTTATCTCTTTCCAAGCGTACTTTTTACCCATTATTTTAATGGCATTGCCCTGAACGAGTATACCGGGTCTGCCTATGTATTATTTGTTGATCATTAGCCCCGTAAGTAATGTACTTTTGCTCATGTTGACCGCTGTGTGAAGCGTCCTAGACAGCGTTAATTTGAATTGGGTTGCTGGGTGGTTACAGCAATGTTGTAGGCATAGCGACCACTGACCTAGGTCAAAACCATGCTAGTGGGTTATTTAGACCAACAACAATAACAAAATATGATGAAGAGGACAGAGGTTCTGATCTAGCCATGAACATAACTCAAGGTTAGCTACAAAGTAGTAATCAATGTAATGCTTTTAAACCAATATTATATGAACCAAAGTAATGTTTTGCTCACATTCCTGCCCACCCAACTGATTTTTGGCAGTTTCGAGACAGTAAGATTATGTCCTGTGAGGCTTGTAACAGTGGAAAATAGGCTACAACAGGCGAGGAATCAGTCAAGCTAGAAGCTCATGTTGTGAAATCTAGACATGGGTTTAGAAGAATACGACGCTATCAAGTATTGCATGTCTTAGGCCATCCGCACGATCTACACTACACACACACGTTAGTGTATTCATTGTTTTCACAACCAAGATAACACAGAACGTCTGAAATGGACCCCTCACGGTCGACAAATTTTAGAAACATTTCATGCTTTCAGGTGAGAAGGTGTGACAGTTTGGAATAAAATGTTCCGTTTTATTTTTAAGCTGATTAGGTAGGTGGAGTGCACGCCATTTGAATTCGTCTGGCTGTAACCACGTGTAAACGAAACAAAATATGACTGCGCATTCGGTACAATTGTTACAGTACTAACGAATACGGATTGTCATCACAATTGACAAGCACATAAATATATTCAATCCATTCTTCTGTCCAATACTTTTCAATCAATTCTAGTGGATTATTTATATCAGCAACCGGGTCAGTTCTTTCGGTATCTTCTTCATAGTTGTGTCATATGTAACAACCATACGTGTTCGATTACGACAATATACTTACATGGTGGTTTCCAAACTTAACTTTATCAATCTTTCATGGATCGTTGAGTCCTCTTCAGTTATCTTACTCGCAGATAAGACACAAATCTGTCCATCCATCAAATATTATTTTTTTCACATTTACATTCATGCCGTATTCTTGTGATGCTGTAAATCGTTTGAGTTTTAAACCTTAAATTCTTGAATGCTTTGGTTCTTGAATCCCATAAACTTCATTTGCTTCTGTTATGTACTGGGTTCGACAGACAGTTGTGCCTGCTGATCAACTAAATGATACGAGAGAACAATCCAACCGAGAAAGGGAAAAGAACAACGCAGGATAGTTATGAAATAACCAAGTCGAGACTAGGACACAGGTTCGCAGGTCCTATAGCTGGACAGGGTCAGTGTTTATATAGAGAACAGTAAGGGGTGTGCGAAGTAAGTGGCAAAGTAGTCCGTCCAAAGTAAGACAACGCATGTTTGGATAAGGACATTGAAGCGTATGGTTTCAACATGCCACAGCATGCATCCGCACTATTCGGATACGGTCATTACCGATGTCAAGATTCAAGAATTTATAGTCACAAACATTGACAGATTATACACCGCTGTTCGTATATCATGAAACATAGGTTTGCTCCATTTGTCTATATCTAGCAACAATGCAAGTCCGAGAGGATTATTTCTTCATCCACACTTTTCAGACGACGATTTTGACAAGTTCTCCAAAGTGAACAGGGCAAGTCATTCCATATATCTTTTGCGCATAAGGTGAGGTCTGCTCTGATACGTATTTATTCCAATATTAACACCATTTCTCTAACCTGTAGTCCGTTGAGTCCTAGAAAACTCGCACAATGGCATTTGATATTCCACATCTTCACCGAAACTGCCGTCGGTGCCTTTATCTGGTGCGCATTTATTTTCTTATGGAACTCATTACCGTCGGGTGTTGTGCATTTACCTATTGAAAGGATTTTCAGGAGCAAACTTATATATTGATGTGAAAAATGCAACCTTTCATTCACTTCATATAAAGCTACTTCTGAAGCATCGGACACCCTGAATCTTTAACCGTGTCTAAAAACAGTATTGACTCTTACCTCCACGAACATCATTATAAAATCCCATGAGGCTGATCTTCTTATGACATTCGCGTATTTTTTCACTTATTACTTGCATTATTGAACACGGCAATATCCTGCGGTTGTTTTAAACTTGTGCGCAGCTTTACTGAAATAAACCATTGTTACCTTGTTCTATGGTTAAGTTAATCCAGTTATCATGTAATGCAACAGTTTCTATTTATATAAATATGTTCTAAGCTCTGGAAAAGAAGCTTGGTGATAGGCAGTTTAATATTGGTTGTTTACTATCTCTTCAGGTCATCTAGAAAAATTGCTATCTATGCGATAGCTTGTTTGTTTCACATTGGGAATCAACTGTATGCCTGTCAATCTTATATGTTTAACGTGTTTTTAATTAAAAACGAAAAATTTCATTTATTCATGAAACAAGGAAAACCTTCACGCCAGATAACACTCAAATTTTACTCGCACGACGGTCAATTCTTATTGGCCGACAGAAATAAATACGTCGCACTTAATGTCTACCCTTAACTTCTCGGGTTTCTGTAGTAAATCACTTCGAACACACACACGCATCACCTGATTGCTTGATGTGCCCTCTCGGGTTTCTATAGGAGGCAATTGTACAAATAACGCACGCCCGTGATGTCTGTCAAATCTGTAAAAAAGGGGTAAGTGCCAGATCTGATGTGGTTAAATGTTTTGGCTGCCTGGGTAAAATACATACCAACTGTGATAAAGCCCTAACTCAGAAAGTGGTATTGTTTATTAACAATGTTGATATCCCCGGCGTTTGCTACGTATGTAGTGCATGTCGAAATAAACAGCCTAGTGATATAAATACAGATCTTCCCCATGAGACAAAGCTGGAATCTCGAATAGAGATTTTAGAAAAATGTTATCGAAAACTCGAGGAAACACTTAAACCACGTTCAGTATATACAATTGTCAACACAGTTCTACCCGAAATAGATGTTGCTTAAGGCTGTAAAAAGCATGCGAAAACTACTCCAAAATGCGCACCCTTGACTGAGTGTTGTGAGTGCTTATCCGGATGCAACAAAGATGGTCCTATTGAACCCTGCTTCCCGCTGTCATCATCAAATAAAATTGCGAACACTATAGCCAAGACTCCCCAACGTCTAGTTGCATCACAGACTAACAACCTAACATTTGCCCATATGGTGAATAAAGCAGGTAAGTGTTTGACGGGAGCACAGACGCCTACACTTCAGGCGAAAGAGGAAGTTCTGAGCAAAACCGTCTCACATCATAAGGAGCTAATATACTCTAGTAAACACGGAAAGAATTTAAGCGTAATCTGCACCAATATTACTGAGTCAGAAATCACGCTCTTTCATGCAAGGCAAAAACATGACCTTGAGAATTGGTCAGATATTTGCAATCGAATTGGCTTAGATGGTATACACCCGGTATGGGTAACTCGGCTCGCTCGTCACCCGAAGTCCCCGAACCAAGACAAACCACGTTTGCTTAAGATCACTTTTGCCAACGAAAGGGACATGGAAAATGTCCTACTCAATTCGTATTTGCTCCAAACACAAAGTGACTCACACCAACGTATACATGCTGACGTACCTTGGTGGGAAAGGCAACGAACACCCAATGGTCGGGATCAAGCAGCATCAAGGAGTATTATTCTGCTCGACGTTCCTGAAAATACAGCAGCCAAAACGGTTTACGAAAGAAAAGAGCACGATCGTAAACAGTGGTCATTTATTGCTGAGACTATGGGCTCTTCAAATTCTGTAGTCGTCGACACATACCGAATACCTTGCTCACCAAACTATCAAGGAAAATGTTCAAATCCACTCAAGATTACATTTTTGTCAAGTAGTATGGCAGATGCTGTCCGATCCGAACTGAAACTATACAGAAAGAGATTACCCGATAACGTTAGATTGTGCAATCCCAAAGTTGTTGAAGTCAAATTGCACCCTTCCATTGCAAAGGCATCCGAGTCTGACTCGAAGTCGCCAGTGAAAATATCTCAACTTGCATCAAAAAACGACAAATGTCCGACGTCGACAGCGTCGGACCAATAAATACTGTTACTGACTCGTTGTTACATGCTAAAAGCTCAATAAAGTGTCTCTATACGAATGCCCAAAGTTTGTTTAATAAATTGGCTGAACTAACCGAGCTGTGCAAACGATACTCACCAGACCTCGTCGCTGTGACTGAAACCTGGTTTCAATCTTGTATGAATGAAAGGGAACTGTCGATCCCAAACATGATATTATTACGGAACGATCGTCCACGAAAAGGTGGTGGTGTGGCTTCATACTTTCACGAACGTGTCCAGTGCATGAAGATTCACGATCCCAACCTCGAATCAGAAGATACCTTCTGGTGTAGCCTTACACAGGAGTCACAGGACGACTGCATCATTGGTATAATATATCGCCCTCCATCTTCGACGGATGCTCAAAACGACAGGGTATTAGAGGCTCTACAATATGCCGGAGAGATGCGAAGCTCCCAATTACTGGTCATGGGGGACTTCAACCTTCCTCATCTTTTTAACAGATCAGATCATCCTCTACACACAACTGATCATAAATTCCGTGAGCTGATCGACATGATTCCACTGTATAACCATGTGTCCGACTTTACTCACAAAAGAGGATCAGAGTTACCGTCCGTTTTGGATTTAATCCTTACTTCCGAGGCAACAGCAGTTGAAGGTGTTGACTACATTGCCCCCCTCGGTCGAAGTGATCATCTTGTGTTAGGTTTTGAATATGTATGCAGCGCTAGACGAGTATGTGAGTCCGCAAAACTATTCAGAAGGATCGACTACGTGAGTTTACGTGACGCGCTTGGGTTAGTAAATTGGCGAGTGCTTGATTATCACAACACGGAAACACATTGTACCGCAATCACAGAAAGACTTCAGTCAAACATATATCAAAATTTGCGATTTGTTAATGAACGAAGGTTAAGCGACTTTCGCTTTAAGCTTCGTAGTCGCACGAAAAAATGGATCGGGCAAAGGAACTCTGCTTGGTTTCAACACAGAAATACCAAGACTGATGCGTCGTGGCAACAATTTTGCGGAATTCGCAACAAAGTAAACAATCTCATCAAAGAAGACAAGCAAAATTACCATCGCTTTCTATCTTGGAAAATGGAAGGAAATCCAAAATTGCTTTATCGGATTGTCAATGCTCGATCGAGCGTGAAACCAGGGGTGTTTCCTGTTCTTACTGACGATGGCTTAACAGTCTCAGCAAAGGAAACAGCTGATGCTCTCGCTCAATTTTATGCTAAAGTATTTAGTCCGTTAGCGATTCGATCGACTGAAGAATTACCGCCATCAACAGTGACGCAACAGCTGACTGAGATCGAGATAAATCCAGTGATTATACAACGACATTTGTGTCGAATGAACCCTAGGAAATCCCCTGGAGCGGATGGAATCACTCCGACTATACTAAAATCCTGTGACCAGCAGCTGTGTGAACCTTTGTGTGAATTGTTCAAACATTCTCTGATCGAAGTAGTGTTGCCTACAGATTGGAAGACAGGGGTAATTTCACCTATCTACAAAGGCGGTAGACGTTCAGATCCGGCAAACTACCGACCTGTTACCCTACTTCCTGTGATATCCAAAGTTCTAGAGCGTATAGTGACGGAAAATATAGTTCATCACGTGGAATCACAAAATAAGCTATCTGTAGCGCAGCATGGTTTTCGTAAAACTCGCTCATGCTTGACAAACCTGTTGACGGTTTTAAATGACTGGACCCAAGCGGTTGACGAAGGAGCTAGCATCCACGCTTGTTATCTGGACATGTCTAAAGCTTTTGACCGAGTTGATCATTTTCGACTAATACAAAAGCTGAAGCAGATGGGTATCAGCGGACAGCTACTCATATGGCTTGAAAGTTACCTCAGTGGGCGTAAGGCGATCGTTCGAATCAACGGGGTACTATCACAGGCTATTGATGCCTCTAGTGGCGTACCGCAAGGTTCAGTCTTTGGGCCAGTACTTTTCTTGGCTTACATCAACGACTTACCGGAGACGCTCGCATGCAAGGTGATTCTTTTCGCTGATGACATTAAACTTTGGACCCGGATAAAAACAACTGCGGACTGTGTACAGCTGCAACGTGATCTAGATGCTCTACACGAATGGTCGGTACGGAATAATTTGCCATTCAATATCCAAAAATGCAAGGTGCTACAAATTGGTAAGCCATTCCAGTACCAGTATCACTTTGGGCAGACTTTTTTGAGCTGGACAGAATTGGAAAGGGATCTTGGAGTCTGGGTATGCGGCAGTCTGAAGAACAGCCTGCATTGTGAGATTATCTACAAGCGTGCTTCGAAGCTTCTAGGTATGCTGCGACGGATCTTTAAAACCTTCTCGCCTGGAACTTTGCCCACCATCATGAACGCCTATATAATTCCAACCATGGAACATGCATCACAAGCTTGGACTCCGTGGTTGAAAAAGGATATAATATTGCTTGACAAAATATACCATCGCGCAACCAAACTCGTAAGAGGTTTCCGGAATCTAACGTACGAGGAACGATTGCAAAAACTGGGGCTCCCCACTCCCCTTTAAAGAAGCCTTCGAAGCGATGTGATACTAACATACAAAATATTAAATACCACACATCATCCCTTAAAACATTTATTCGAATACCGTGAGTCACGTCATGCACGCAGCCACTCAGCGACACTGCAAATACCCCACTCCGGTATCAGCTGTCGCCGATATTTTTATTGTGTACGTGTCTGTTTCCTTTGGAATTCCCTCCCCGAAACTCTTGTCATCTCTCCCAGCATCGAAACGTTCATTCGAAATTTGGATATTTATTTGTTGCATAACGATTTGACGACACCTGCGTATTGACTCATAGTAACTATACAACTTGACTATACTTGGCATTACATGTTTATTTTATACCTATTTCCTTAACGAATATTTACTATGATATGGTAATTGTGAAGCTATGTGCTTTTCGTGACCATAAATTCTTGAATCTTGAATCTTGAATGGTGAATTTGGAAACTATAATATATACCTCCACTACCGCGTGAAGTGTCATCGTCTGCGTCGGATGACAATTTGCTTTTTTCGTCGTGAACCTTGAAACTTGTAAGCTCCACAGTGAGCGGGCATACATCTTCCCTTTTATAGTCTTTGATGTAGATTTCCCAACAAACTTGTCTAAAATTGGAAACGCAGTCCTAGTTACAAGCCGTGATGTAAAGTTTTAATTGTTCCCAAACTGTAATGATTTTCACCCGTTTCGAAGTTCTAAAGATATTATAATCTTGATGAAAATCCTCATTTGCATACGTTTCACACACACCACGACCGGTTGTGTGCGGTTTGCACTCATCTGGTAGGAAGAGTACGATCAGGATCCGCATTCCTTATTATTTTAAGTTTTCTCATTTTGAATCCGAGCTTATAAAATTGAAATTGTATTGTATTGTCGGTTCACGGCTATCCTTTTAGTAGTGAATAGCAACGAATTATATTTCGTAAACGATTGCGATGGCGCGGCATTCAATACAATCAATTCTCCAGCATCGGATCAATTGAAACGAAAACGTTTTCACACTTCAAGCTGTAATGCATAAACTTACAACTATCAATTTATCAACAAATAGTGTTTCCATTGGAGTATATGGTGATTTATAGCCGTTAAATTCAATACTCACTGGCAAACGATTGGATTTTCTGTGGTGAAGACAGCGATTGCCTTGGTTACTGCCGCACGCATTTCGCTTTGATCACAGCGAACCATTCGGGTAAAATTCTCCAGCACATCTATGAATGCAATTGAAACACATGAAGTTCTTCATATGGCGCTTTCACTAACGCTTATCAAAATATTGAAACCATGTGTTTGCTTATTTAGATGCGACTGCCTGATTAAGACTGAATGTAATTTCGCTGTGCGTATGTTTGTGAGGATTGCGCTATGACGAATCCACTTACAGCCCAACGAATTGTGTCGATTTTTCAACGATATTAACGTTAAATCAAACAAAATTAAGATCACCTTGTGAGTTCATGATTCCGCTCTAGCATGCGTGCTATGCTTTTGGAAATAAATCGGTGAATACATCATTGCTCAACAATTTCTGAGCGCTAATATGGAGTGGTGAATTCATCGCATCATATTGGTTGTTGTCAAAATAATAGTCGCCGCATTTGATGGCTTTTAGCTGCCAATTCCTCAAATTAAACGTAATCGCAAGCTGGAACTTACTCATTTTTGAAGCGGTATGAATGAACAGTTTACGAAGTTGTGCAAAAGTTATTTTATCATATTCTGACTAAGAAATCTAAGTGAAATCGCTGATGTACATTTGAACGACCATTATTTTGTTATGTTGGCTAAGATTATTACGGCGAGCCAAGTAGTTCCAATTTATTCTGCAGAATTTGTGTCCGCAATGAACCTACACTCAATTAAATGAAAACTTTTTGATTTCCTATTCAGAGACAGACAGTGTTAAGTACGTTGTTTATCGAGAAATTGTGTTCCAGCTTGCTATCTGTGCGTATTGTTGAGAGGTGATCAAACTGCATACCTCACAGGTAGGGATGCGAAATGTCCGTTGGGTTCTAAGAAAATATCTGTCCCGCCTCAGAGACGCTAATAGCAAAACTTCATCGTTTACAATATATCAGAGAAATAATGTGCCTAAATAGTATAATGATATTAAATAAAGCATTGTGCTCCGAAAAAGCCAGAGGCCTGTTATACTAACAAATATATGAGTCAGTTTGGATTTGATCGGCGTAAACCAATGACGTCCCCGAGTGTAAAAAGTGTGGATTTCATTATTGGACGAGAAAGGCATTTTCGAAAACCCTCTGATTATAGACGCCACATGTGATATTTCATCCTCACACTTTCGAACTTCTGCATCGATGTGGTACACATATTCAACATGGCGAACTAGCCAACACTCAGAGAGATGCGCCACTTACTTAGCTCGAGCAGACGCTTTTGACTCGCGGGATTCTCCCCCAACGTTGCAATGGCAAGTGTGGCAGCCGTACGCACATCGTCTTCGTCGTTTGTCAACAAACTTGCCAGTAACTGTTCGACATCAATTTCATGTAGCATTCGGCGAATCGTGTCTGAAATTCAAATAAACGAATTGGTAGATTTTTGATTTCAAAGCAGAGATTTCGTCAAGATATTTGAAAATATTCGTGACCGATCGGGAGTCCATAATAATGAAAATAAAGTTTGCAATGAATCGGCTACAACAAGTTTTTGGTAACGTTTCGCTTCTGAACACAGAAGCTTCGTCAGACCAAGCTTAGAGAACTCAGGATTGGTCAAGAAAATGCCATTTAAACCTGAATACTGTTCGTACCGACACGCTTGTTCTGACGAAGCTTCTGTGTTCAGAAGCGAAACGCTACCAAAAACTTGCTCTAACCGATTCATTGCAAACTTTATTTTCAGAGATTTTGTCATTCAATAAGATAGGTTTCAAAGTAGATAGTTATGATGGATTACCCAATCCGATTAGCACGTGGAATGGGATATCGGCTAGAAAATCTGTGTATAATTTAACATGAAATCTTAGTAAACAAATATTTTATATCAAATTGTGTGATTAAATGAAGCAATTTTAGTATCCCGATATTGGACACAGTTTATCGATTGTCATTCTGCATCCTTTGATCAAATTAATGAAAACGACGGGTTTTATACAAGTTGTGCTTGCTTGCCACTGATGGATAAGGCTGGTACGAACAACATGTTCAACCACATGAGCCCACACTCATGTAGACAGGGTTTAAACCCATGACCATGGAAATGCATGCAAATGAGATTTTTCGTTCCTGGTCATGAGTATAAACCCTGTCTACATGAATGTGGGCTCATGTGATTGAACAGGTTGGTCGTACCAGCCTTATCTAACAGTGGCATACAAGCACAACTTGTATAAAACCGGTCGTTTTCATTAATTTGATCATTTGGCCTTGTGACCTTGGTTAATTTCCTCCTACTCTTACAATTTAATATGCCGGCGATATTTTCATTCTGTTCGACGATTTTAGTAGAGTCAATCATCCCGTCTTAATATCAGTAACTACAAATATTGGCCAGTGCCCATCCTCACTCAGCTTTTATTTTACATTTCTGAAGTGCAATGACCGGATCTGCTCCAATTCGGACCTTCTAGCACTGCCTCAAAAGATTCCTCGTATTTCCATTAATGGTTTGGAGTTTGAAGAAAGCGGTTGAATCAAATGAATCGACGTTACAACCAATACTGGTCTGATCATGCAACTTGCTGTCATTCTATGCTCTGTGTTTTTGTTACTTTTCCGTCCCACTTGATGTGGTCAGACACTATGTTTTCCCTCATTGTTCATAGGTTCTTCTATGCATCCCAAATAACTATTACCGATCTGCTCCACAATAATTTCCCGTCAATCAAAGGATCTTACATGATTATCAGACACCTGAGCAACGTCTCTGTTGGACAACATTGAAATATATCCGTCGATCGAAACTTCTGCGAGAGCTTAATCTTAGTCATTTTCTATGATAATTCAAAATCATTGCATGTGACTCTTGAGGTCTGTAGATCCTTTTGTTCCATGTGAAGCCTCTATCTCTCCCCATACTGAAGATCTAAAAATTAAGAAATTTATGTTTTCTGATAACAGTTAACTGACCGAAGATTGTTTCAAGTTTTAGGACTCGATAATCTGTTTGAATCATCTCATAAAATTTTCCTTCTAACAACGTTTGTATTACGTTTTTATAATTTTATATGGTTAAATTATTCCGATTGCTGAAAATTGGGGCACACGAATCATTTTCTTGAGGCCTTGTGATACTTAAACATATCATTTGGGTTAATGTATTTCGCTTTAAAACAGTTCATCAATTGCGGGAAAATAAGGTTTGGGACAGATTTCAAAATTTGTTTATGCAATAAGCCACAATAAACGATTATAGGTTCATATGGTTAATCAAGCATTAATTGCATCGAACGTCTAATATCACACTTCACTATGGCATCTGAACTAATTCGGATTATTCAATTTGTTAAAAAAGTATGCGAATAGTACTGTCTGAAGTTCGACTTTACTGTTATTCAGTTCGTTCACTTTTGACTACCAGTTGCGTGTTGCATCCACTTAACAGAAAAGAAATAGTTTATCCAGGCTTCAAGAACGTCGAAGATTAGATTGATAAAGATGTATTGGCTATAACTGTAAGTTGAATGATTATCATGAAGCTAGAATGCTACCAAAATTTATTCCATCTTGATTTGCTAGTACTTGCACTTCAACATGGCATCACTAACCTTTCCGAGACGCTCGCGTGAGTGCCATGCAGGCGTGTATTTTACACTCCGGACTCAAGCGGACTAGTGGTTTGCTTTCTTCTGCTTTCTTTTCTGAATTGGCGTGTAATCGAAAAGGCAAATAACATAAGAAATCAAAAGAAATGGTATTGCTGACACAAGTGCTTCGTCAAAAATTAACAGTATATGCACAAATTAAACCATTATGAACCCCATCGGAGAATGCATGGAATTACTTCAGTCGACCTTGTTTTCACTTGACTATTTTAACAGGCTCAGCGCTTGTCATGGAGTCTACATTATTTCGATAACTTAGAAATAATACAATAATATGTTATATTGGAAATCCATAAGCGCCTCGAGTTCTTGATCTTATTGTCACCACCAGATAACAACAAACAGCCAGAAACCGGTTGTGGTGTGTCAGTAATCAAGGATTTATGTTTAAATAGTTAATACGTAAAACATCACAGGATTAAGATATTAATGAAAATATGAAAAATAATAGTGAATAACGACTACGGTATGGCTCCTGAATGATGATTTTAGCGTATATAAGTCCAATTTCGCTTCAAATATCGCCAGGCAAGGAGAGTCAACCCCATGTTGAGGTAGGGAATTCCAAAGAAATATATCACTTACAGCAAAACATTGACGCCGGCAGTCAATATGGGAACTTGGGACATAAAGGGATAAGGTATATCCACGTGTCACTTTCTCATCACACACTTCAAACAAGTGTTTTAGTGGATGTCCTTTGGTAGACACAATTCGATAGGTCAGTACAATATCGAGGCGTATCCTCTTCTGGATAAAGTCACATAGACCCAGACACCGCAATATTCCGGTGTACGGAAAATTGCGAAGACCCATCACTAATCCTGTTGCTTTTTAAGTGCGAAGGATGTGAGCAACATCTTTGGTAATCCAATAAATGTTATCTATATATGACGAAGCATTTTTAAAATGGAAAATATCACCCCAAAACTTCTGCCCCATTCTTCCTTATAAATTTCTTATCAAAGTGCTGATGAATTTTGTTGTACATGAAGATAAGTTTCAAGGTAATTAGGTCAAGTTCACCGGGATAGAGAATTCCTTTTGATGGCACCGCAAAATGCAGCAATATTTCGTTAAGTATGAATAACAATAAGATTTGAAAAATAATATTTTTAGGCATATTTTAAATAAAATCAAGCCTTTATGTGTGCATGCACTCAATGAGAACTGCTAGGAGTATAATTAAATTAGATAAAGTAATTTTGAAGTTTTAATGACAACATGTTCATCTAGCGATAGTTTGTAGGCTATAACATGTTACTTGGCTTGTGAACATCAAAACTGAAAGCCCGGTAAATAAATGATCCTTGTCGTTATCTACAAATGTTTGAGTGTCAGGTAATTTAATAGAAAATACAAAACATCTGTGAACCATTGTGAATATTCTTATCGCTTTTATCTCAGTTTGATCTAAAAAAGGAGCAACTATTACCCAAGGAAAGCTGACAGAACATCTCGAAGAACGCCTCAAATAACTCATTATAGAGCACTGTTCCGAAGAAAACGTTATATCATTGGCTTCAATTTAGACACGACGCCTCCACTGACTCCATGACACGCAAGCTCGAACAAATAGTTGACAGAAAAGTTGAGAATAACCTTTACTAGCAAGTCAATAATCAGACAATGGCGTAAAGACCAGCTACCACGTTAGGCAATTTCAGCATGTTTTTATCAATTTACATGTTCCTGCGGAGCAAAATAAATTGGCTGAACGACGCGGAAACTGTTAAAACGAATGCCCGAACACCACCCAAGTTGGTTGAGCAAACGACTACTCTAAGAAAGGGGATAGTTCGGTTCTAGCTCATGTGATTGACACGTGGTACCAAGGAAAACCTGAAAATGCCTTCTCAGTCATTTACACGATTCCTCGCAACTTATCTCGAAGAATTGGCTGGAATATCTTGCGAACAGCTGAGGCGATTGCAATAAATTATTACAACCAAACCTGTGCGTCCCAAACTAACTAGTTCGTGGTCTTTCCTTGACTTGGCCAACATCTAGATCAACCAAACAATTTTATATAACAACACGTGACTTTGATTTTTGTTTATTGACTGATGTTGAGCATATCTATTTTTATTATCTTACGCATGTATTGTAAAGCATAATGAGGAACAGCGAAAAAGATTTTCTTTTCTTTCATCAAATGTTTCGCTAGAAATATGGGATATTTTAATCAGAATCTTGTGAATAAATTTCGTTTACAGTTTTTTTCAATAAAGTAGAATCAGCTCACTCGGCTCTTCCTTCTTGCTTCTTTTGGAGGTTGATTTTCTTCCACTAGGTTTCCCATGATCCCTTGGTACCTCTAAACTTTCTTCTTCCTTGTACATCGTCTGA
Organism: Atriophallophorus winterbourni; assembly: GCA_013407085.1. Lineage (NCBI taxonomy): Eukaryota > Metazoa > Platyhelminthes > Trematoda > Plagiorchiida > Microphallidae > Atriophallophorus > Atriophallophorus winterbourni. The sequence goes on from JACCGJ010004626.1 coordinate 39,185, forward strand.
TCACTCACAAAATGTAACAGCAATTGCAAACATTTCGTATCCAGCAGATACTAGATCACTTGAAGGAAACTGACTTTCGCGCTTACCTTGACACACGATTCATCTTCTAATAGATTCGCAAACAAATCCAATGCGTATTTGTGAAGATCCGCAAGTTCGTTTTGCCCAAGTATATGGATGATGGAAGGAAATACATTCGTTTCGCGAAGCAAAGATCGGATATGAGCTAGAAAAATTCAAAAGGTAGCAGATAAGCATTCGTTACATACTACTGGTGCGATGCTTTCTCTGATGATGATGATAATGTTGATGAGATGACCCACGGAGTAATAGTGATTAAAATAGTACATCTGATTGTTCTTTTCACCATTGATTCAACACACATCCGAAGGTCATTCAAAATGAGAATTCACGAATTCAATGAACACTGGCCCGATATTACTGTAAAAGTGATGCTGCTTTTTCAGTTATGTTGACACCTTATTCAGAAAATATTCATGCACATTTTTCGCGTGATAAACAGTTTGCATCGCATTATATGAAATCAAACACCACATGGTTTTTACTAAATACATATACTTAAGTGGTTAACTTGGATACAAAAATAAGAGAAAATAGAGCGTAGCATCACACTATGATGAGGTTCGTTCATAATTCGTGGCATAATTAGATTGTAATCAAACCACCAAATCGGGGTTCAACTTACCATCTTGTGCAGCACGCGTCAGTGTTTGCAGCGAAAGTTTTTGTATGGCCGGATAATCCGAGTTGAAATTTCTCATTAGCGCTTGCAGCAACGCCGGTTTACGCAATACATTTCGTGCTTCAAAATCCTACAAGATGAAATTATCATTGCAATTGATAAATTACTTTAACAGTTTTGAATAAAACCTCAATGGCATTCTTTTGTACATCCGGATCTTTATGTTCCAGGAAATCGACCACGATGTTCAATATATTCGATTGAATGATTTCGTTTAAATAGTGAACATCAAAGCACAACTGACTTAAAACAGCCAAAACCAGTTCCTTTGTAGAATCGAATTCTAAATTTGATGTATTCCCGAACCAACCACAAACCATCATGTCGAAGCAGTTTCTCGAACACATATAAACAGTCTGGTATCTTTCTAATAAAGTATCTTGCTTTCGCGCAACGAGAAAGTGCTTCAAACACCAGCATTGCGTTTCGTTTCAACAATTTGTTCTCCCCACGCAACATGGGAAATAATAATTCGCACAACTCTCGGCTTATTTGTTCAACTGTGCTCTGGTCACCTATTAAATATTTGCAAATGATTCGGCAAGAAAGCGCGCAAACTTTTTGTCAAAAACTCGTATAATGCTTCGCATGCGTTTGACCGAGCCTCGTCTTCGTCGCTTTTCAACATCAAAATTACTGACTCCACATGGCATAGTTTGACGGTTAAAGGGCATTCATGCTGCACAGCAACGGGAGTAAATCAAAATAAATAAAACCAACGGGGATATTGGTGGCGGAAGATTCTTTTCTACTCCTTTTTTCGGAGCTCATTGTCACAAAACGATCACACGTTAGCGGGGTGTTAATGTTGTGTTAATGTTGTCAATATTCATGCTGAAATAAAAAATCGTATTCGTTAAAGAAACTACATGGAGATAAAAAATGTAAGTATACATGAAAAACAAGATTCAAGATTCAAGATTTGGGGTTGAAAAAAGATCGGCGGGAGGCAGTATAATTCCATTATTAGCATGGTCATTCTCTAGCATAGGCAATAAATTCAGGGTCTGAGTTTATCTTGATAGATCTTAAGAAAACAATATCACAATACCTTTTATAAATTGAACAAATCTGCCAGCGCAATCAAAAGCATGTTTCGTTTACTGTAATAATATAATTTTTCCTAATAACCTCTCGTAATATTTTCGATAAGACAGTTGGTCGATGATAAAAACAGAAACCCGTGAGGCTTGTTGAACTACATTCTACGGGTTTCAATTGATGTGTCTACACACTACGAAACGGGTAAAAAACTGCGATGAGATATGTCTTAAAAAAACAATAATAATCAAAAATTAGCTTATACACACAAGCAAAGAAAACTGGTGTTTTTAAATCAACGATGATTAGAAAATATTACAATCCGGGTATTTTTGTTTTCTCTTCATTTTAGAATCAAACATCACAATAACATCAATAGAGGAGAATATGCGTAGCTCAGGATGAGTATGTTGTTCAGGTGGTATTCGCCGAGCTTGTATTGTTGTTGTAGGACGTTTCGTCATCGAGCTAGATGACATCATCAGCAGAACTTCTTTCGAAGTAAATTAAAATTGGTATTTATTAGTTTTTATAAGGTCCATCTGTCCGTTCGTCATCACTCCCGTTGGTTGGTGGAATTCATGTGTTGCATTCTTGTCCATCAAGTTTTCATTTGTCCATAGGTTATAGCCAATTGAAGGTGCTGGTTGATTGATGTCGGCGATGAGTGCCACGCTTCGATGAATTCTTGCGCTCGTCGTTTGTTTTCTTTGGCTAAAATCTTCGCGTTGTCCCAATCGAATTGGTGTCCGAGTTGATCAACATTTATTGAAATCAATGACCTTGGGTCGTGCCTTCGTACAGCTAACCGGTGTTCGTGTAGTCTTGTGCTTAGCTTTCGGCCGGTTTGTCCGATGTAGTTCTTCTCGCAATCTCTGCACGTAATCTTGTAGACAATATTGAATTGTTTATCCTTTGCCACTTTGTTTTTTATATTGTTGAATTGATTGCGTAATGTTGACAGGGGTTTGTTCGCGACCTCTATTTCAAATAACCGTAAGACTCGAGCTGCGATTTCTGATATATTCTGCACATATGGAAGAGCGCGTCTAACTCTGTTTCCGTCATCGTTTCTTTGTTGGTTACGGTTGAACTTGTGGCGTAGTACAAATCTTCTTGGGTATCCATTCTTCTGGAACACTTTGAACAGTTACAATTAAATACAATTCTACATTTGCATTTACTTAATGCTACGGGAGGTATCAACGTTATACTCTGGATATATTATTGCTCGTTTTCGAACTCCGAACCGCTTTATCACTAATCCGATTTACCGCTTTCCGTGTGAGTGATAAATTTCACACTTGACAATCGGAACGCTTACATCGTTCATGTTTTACTGCTTTCTTCCTATAAGTTGTGCACATTTGTTTTTCTATTGCATTCTTCTTCCTGGCTAATTGTTCTTCCATGTTAGCAAACGTTTTCCCAGTTCCGTGATGAACATTCATGTTATTGTCATCATACAAATATTGAAGAAAACTTGATACCTTGGTCAATGTAGACTTCCATCATTGCTGTACCTTATCTTACTTTATTATTCCAGTTGATGTTGTATCTCCATGGCCAAATATACATACCAAACATGACATTGCTGTATACATTTTTAATGTCAAACCAATCCAAGTATGTTTTTACTTTAGCTATCTACGAGCTGCATTTTGATCACCTGTAAAATTGTTTCTATTATTGAGTTTTGATGCGTACATTGATCCAACTCTGAATTCGCAGTTGATTCAATTCGCTTTCTACGTATAACAATACGTCACTTCTAATATTATCTGACACGTTAGTCCTAATAATCGTCAACATACTTATGGAGATGTTGCAGGGATATTTTGTGCGTGGGAATTCTTTAAGTCCTTGAATAAAATAATATGGAAACAAAATCGTCTTTTCTTCGACTGATAGTCTACTTCACATTGGCAAGTTAATTTAGATTTGTGACAACACAGAAACGCGAGGCAGGGCAGTCAACCAAGTAATTTGATATATATCAAAAAGAGATGTCTCTTATCAACTTTGGTTTTGGATAATTCATAGCTTAATCAGATTATAGACTCCCAGTTAATTAAAAATCACATTTTGTCCATAAAGTCGTTCGGTTATTTAATTGGAATTCACTACATGTAAAAATATGCCCAACAGCTGAGATTCTATGGTAGAAAATAGCTAAGTTTACAATTAAATCGATCTTCGCAACTTATTTCATGTATGATTTGGCATTATTACATGAGTGAAAACATCATGAGTTAAACATTATTGTGGCGAAATTTGTTTTGTGTAACATTTTGCTATTAAGTCCAGAAGCTTGTTGGACCATGGGTGCGATAAAGAATAGAATCCAGATTCACCTCACTTTCGGTAGAAAAATCCTAAGTAGTTTAATGAATACACGAGCCATGTCCAACACTCAGCTGGTTAAGGTTCACAAACAAGATGAAAATTATTTGACGCATTATTTTGCATACTCTGTCAACCCTCGAATATCTCGTTTGTAAACAGGTGGGGTTGACTCATTTTGAGCATATTGCCTCTATACGCAAACGATGTATACATTATGGGTGCTACACTATAATTTGTAAAAATAAAACATCGAACTATTCATATAGACTCAAGATTCAAGATTCAAGAATATATTCGGCAAACTTTTGTTATCGCGAGAAAGCGTCAACTATATATTTACTTCTCCACCTTATCAAATTCACCTTATAAAGTTACACACAATAGACCAAAGCTAAAAGGCTGTTTTAAAGTGCAAGATGATAGTCAATAAAGAAGACTAAGCATAAAGGGTTCAGTCCATTTTAACGGTTGAAGTTCAGAAGCTTTAGAAATTCGCTTAATCGTTAACCAAAGATGTTTTTTGGCCATATACTGTACGCATTTTCTTTTCTGTACTGCTAAAGCTTGCTTTTATGACAAGAACAGGTATTTATCTACGCATGCTGAGTGATGGCGAGCTTGTGAACCCGAAACGTTTGAAATCACAAACCGTGATATGTGATGTGTTTATTCATGAGTTCTTATTTGCCGAATATGCAGCCATTATTTTTCAGTGCCAAGAACTCATCCAATCACCAATGGACTGTTTTTTGTCAATATGCAAAGACTTCAGGCTAACAATGAGCATGAGTAAGACCAAATACCTTGGTCAAGGGACTATATCGCCTATCGACTATATCGCATCACTGACAAAAACTGACACCTAAAACCAGTATACCTTATCACGTATCTTGGTTTAATTATTGCGAAAAACCTCTAACTAGACACGAATATTGATAAGCAGATTGACAGAGTAGCTACTATTTCGTTCATTGGAGCTCTCGTATCTAGGACAACCGCAAGTTGACTGTAAAGACAAAGATGATGGTTTACAGCGCGTGCGTAATGAATGCTTTACTGTAAGATAGTGAAACCTACACAATCAACGCAATACACGAACTGAAGCTATATGCTTAGCATTTAAAAAGCATCCACGGTATCTTAAAAATATTGCGGATGGGTAAATAAACGAATGCTGAAGTGCTTTCTAAAGCTGGTCTACAAGGCAGGTTCACTCTACTACAGCAGAACCGCCTACGCTGGCTGGGTCATAGGTAAAGAATGAAAACTGGCCGTATACCAAAACATCTGCTCTATGGTGAGTTGAAGTCAGAAATACGCAGTTGCGCTAAAAACGTTGGCAGAAGAGATACGGAAGCTCCTGACATTGACCCTAATAGTTTTAAAGAACTTGCTCTTGACCGCTCACTGTGAATGCACAGTGTAAATCGTTATCTGCAAGCTAAAAGTTTGGATACTAGTCTCGGCTGTTGATCGCAAAACACGCAGCTGTTGTCTGAATTAGACGGTTGAATTATTCGAAACGTCTTAGAGCAATAAACCTTCACCCGCTTTTGATGTAAATTCACGGTCGATATCAATCAAAGAAGGGCAAACTAACAGAGCTAAATCAGACTTCTCGGTAATTAAATTGTCCTGGGAGAATAATAAAACATAATGAACATAGATTGCTTGAAGAAGTATCAACAGATGTGTACATAATATAGCGCTTCACAATTACACTCAGTTTAATTCAAGCCTTGATGATTATATAAATATCGGGCATACAATAGCAGCTTTGTGTGTTTCCCTTCAGAATTTCAACGGATTCTATGCATGTCTTTTTGTTTGGTGAGAAATACTAGTCCCCATCTTTTCAGAATCTAGGGATCTTAAACCAGATGCTTTGTAAGTTGTCTGAAATATGTTCCGTCTCGTTACGAAGAATGTGATTATTAATGGGTCCTAGGTTGTTGCATGTACTAACGACAGATAAATGATCTTTTGAAAAACTAAATATTTTCGTAAAAAGAACTTATAAAATGCCAGGACAATCACATTACTTATTTTATATGCCAAAGAAGCATGAATTGTTCTACTGAAACCTGGGTCCCAACGTGCTGCTTCAAACAGTCGCGCAAGTTTTTCCGTATACAAAGCTTTTTGTGATCCAGCTTGCATCTTTGCAAATTTACCTCCACCAAATTCTTACTAGACGACGCACAAGTGAACATAAAATAAAGAAGAAAAAGAAAAACAAAGCTTTATTCGAAAATATTCTAAATTTCAGCTTTAGGCTAGTTTCAATAAAGACAAAACGAATTTTAGACAAATGACACATGAGAAGCAAAACGTATTCACAAAATATACCCATTATAATAACTAGATTAATTCGACCATAATTGTTTAATAAGCAGATCCTTGTGACAAGGTTATCGTGAAAAAATTAGATTAACGACCTCCGATATAAAGATGTCCTACAAGGAAGAATAATGTGTTTTGCTCATTTATTCACGTTATAAAAAATCCAATACGTAATACTCCATAGACGCTACACTGTTGAACGAATCACCCACACTTATATCATACTTGATGCCTACAATCTCCATTTACACACGTTCAATTCGAATTATTCACCAGCCAGCGATTTTTTTGTTCACTTCAAGTAACATCAAGCATCTAATGTACCTACAGATATCATGACAATGCCATGTTGCAATTGAACATAAACTTGTGTACTAGGCCGCTTATTATATTTAAATTAATTCACAGTTCGTTCATACTTTTGTCTCTCTACCCTTGCTATCGTTTTAAATCGGTCTACTGTCACCCAGCAATATTGAGACTGAAAATGTTTATACACTCGTTCTCTAATATAATCACAAAACAGTCTAATGATCCGCATAATTATGACACTCATTGATAATTCCTATTCGTTTTTTATTAATTACGAATTCGTGAGGCCGCAAACGGAAATTTGTTATCCTGGTTTCCAACTACTTGCTTATACCACATCATTTTAACCAGAACTCTTCTCGTGCCTTCAATGGAACATTGCAATAAAATACTATTATTTTTAGAGGAAAAGGAGTACAAAGGTACCGTGTTCTGGCATGTATTATCATCGTCTCGTATATCCTGATATGTTTTTGCTTCTTCGGAAGCAGTCTTCTGTTTGATACATAGAAACTTGTTTATACGATCCCCAAACCCTGAGTAGCTTTGAGCTTCAAGAAGTGCTTCCTAAGTTTAAGTTGCCTGTCGTGAAATTTTATGACAATGTGCGAGGCCAAAGTTTCGTTGCACGCATAGTCGGAGTCGGTGATCCTTTGTTTGACGATCAGTGACAACCGTAAAAACGAGTTGATATAGAAGAATCATGCCACCACAAAACCTGTGGTATGCCAGTAAAAAGATATTCAT